>KN485832.1:9108-34859 GCA_000787095.1 Periophthalmodon schlosseri
CAGAGGGTTTATTACTTCTAGGACAAAAAAAAATGTTTTCATCTTCTAAAACCAAGCACAAATGAGAAATTGCAGTGGTATATAAGATCAAAGTTAAAGGCAAAATCATGAACAGCCATGTTTGTCTATTCTAATTTGGCTTTTAATTTGTCATAACCATTACCTATATTAGCCATTAATGGGCTTTGATTGTAGTAAGTATCCCAACTACATGTCTGTCGTAGGAATATAAATCAAAAATGTGTATTTTCAGTTTGTAATGCATTTTGACTGCACAGTCATGATGTTTATATCACTTTTTATCCATATCTATGGTCTATCTAAGTCTGCTTCATAGAACATACACTTTTATCTTAAACTATCATTTGTGACATCATTACTTCAGCCTTGGGGGCCCTAAATCACAGTTCAGCTCACTATTGTCACTTCTCTTAACAATTCTTGCCTAGTTGTATATTCTGTCCAACTATTACTGTGACTACTTTTATAAACCCTCCAAAAAGAACCCAAGCTTTCCAAACTTTCCCTATAACAGTCCATAAAGAATAATTAGTTGCGTGTCAGTCAGTGCTACAGAGGGAGAAAGCCGTGTTCTCTGATGGGATGTGTGTGTTGCTCTGTACAGGTGTGAAGCCAGCTGCTGTGTTCTTGAACGCACCCCACCCCACTCCTCCTTCACCTGTCAGTCACCATGACGAGCAGGTGAGACGGCACTTTCACGGACACACACGCTGTTAGAGGTGTGTTACAGACGCCATAAAGGAACACTGCACTGAACTTCTCTGGTTGAGGTGAAAAAGATTGTCTTCTAGGTAAACCCTGAAATGAAAGTATTTTTGGCTTATTTGGAATTGTGGAAACAAGACCTCTATATTTAACATTTTTAAAGATGTCTACAACCTTGTCCAAATGCATTTGCAAGCTTTTGACAAACTGGACAACTGGTAATTTGCATAATGGTAAACCTAGAGATGCAGACCTTTAAATTAATGTTTAATGCCAAAAATATTTGTTCTGGTGCTCACTGGATCACCACAAGTTAAAAAACAATCAGGTACTCTTCAAGTTGTTTGTTGTCATATGTGGCATTGTGGTATTTTGAAATAGAAAAAGTAAAAATGTTTGTATATTGTTGATGAACTGTTTTTGACCCACGTACACACACATACGCATGTACGCATGCACACACAGACACACAAACACACAAAAATACTAACTAAAAATGAATGATTCATGAAGAAAAACTCAGTTTAGCTCTTTGTATCATGTTCAGTGACTGGAGGTATATTTACCCAGCCCATGCTTCTCCATCTTTACTGTGTGTCCAGTCTGTTTATGAAGATCCTGCTGCACACTGCATTGTCTTGACCTACTTGTGACTCGTTATTGCTGCGAATTAGAGGGATGGCTGACAAAAACCACGCTTGACAAAGGCAAAGTGTAGGGGGAAAAACAGCTTAAGAAGCACTAGCCGTTTGTGCTGGAGTTTGGAGTTGTAATCAGTGAAACAGAAGCCAGCGCAGAGCAGGGGAGTCTGTGTGCCGCTAAACATTATCTGTGTCTCAAGATGGATCCCTGACTAATCCGACAGTGGAAGCTCAGCGCTCCCAAGATGCTCTGAGAGAAGAGTTTAGTAGGAGAGGAGGAGGAGGTGGCATCACGGGGAAAGGGACGAAGATTGGACCAAAAACTGTGATTTTCTTCTGGGCCAGTGTACATCCAGAGAGAATTATATTGGATCTAATTGGATCGCATTAGCAATTATATCTATATGCAGAGGTGGAGCATATACCTCCAAAATTGTACTCAAATGAAAGGTACTATTTTTTTTTCTCATACAGTATCCAACATTTTACTTTATTTAAACTTGATGCTATTACAACTACTAGTATTCTGGCATTGTATTATTGTTACTACTATGGCAACTTTTACGATTACACTGCTCACTGTCACACAAAAACACAAAAAAACTCTAGAGAACAGATTTTTTAAAAAAAGTCCTGCTTTCTCCTACCAGTGTATTATTACTTCCTTCTAATAGTAGCGTACTTCTGCCCACCACAATTGTAAAAAAAAAAAATACGCTGTGATATTTTTCTAAACAATATTCTAAATAAATCCAAAATACTTGAGTAAATATAATCCATCTTTGTGTTTGTATAACCATTACTAGATCCATTGGTGTCCATTTAAGCTAAGGCCAGAAGAAAAAATCAAACTGCAGCTTCATGTTGTAATGAGTTGGTTTGCATGTGATGGTACAGTAAGCAGCTGGATTAGTTATTTATTTGGTGAAAATCAGGCTACCACGCTATTGTCCAGCTCCACACAGGCTGTTGTCCTCTTTGATTCCAGCTAATGGAGTCCCACCAAGCTACATAATATGGTGTGTATGAAAACCCCCTAATTCCAAATCATCTCAAAGGAGCGTTGTGTGTAAGAGAGTGCGGTACAGTGCCACAGGATACGCATAAACAGAGAAGACAGGAAGACCATACGTGTGATTTTGGACATAAAATAACACTACAACTAAGTGTTAAAAGATGACCACTGGTGATTTTAGCTAAATTTGACAAATTAATCAAATGTAATAGTTTTTGACAAGAGCAATGTTCTTTCAAATACATAGTATATCGTGTTTAGCCCAACTCCAAGTTTAATCTTCATTTTGTTTAGTCTACTAAACAGTTAGTCCATTTGTCCATATAAAACATACCTTTTCCAATATTATCAGACCCTTTTACCCTTTGACTCAGTAGTTAAACTCCTTCTTTACTTTCTCAATTTTTTGCCAGATAGCTAAAGCAAGCCATGAAATTTACAATAAAGTACTATTGTGAAGAAAAAACATGACTTTAATCATATTATTATTATTATTATTATTATTATTATTATTCTATTATTATTATTAGGAATCTACTTTCTTTCAATGTTATAATTCTCAACATATTTGTATTGGTTGATGGCGTGCACGTTAGTCCTGTATGTCATTGTGATAGTAATAATAAAACAGCATTAATAGTAAAGGTTTGCAGTATTGTTTGTTGTCTTAGTATATACTTTAATCTCCAAAACCATTTTATACTTTAGCTCTTATAATAATTTTAATTGACTCACTCACTGGAAAACTCACTGGAAAACTGGATTTGGTTTACTTTCTTTTCTGTTTATATGTTTGACTTTGAGTCTAGAGGAATAATCTGACCTTTTCACAATAGTCTAATGTTCTGATGTGTGCCTGTCTGTGGTTTGTTATTAAAAATACACACACAGGAGTATAGCTCCTCTGTCTCAGCTCTATGAGCCTTCTGCTTTCAGGACTGTGTCAGTCGCACTCTGCACACGTGTCAGGGTTACTATTGAGATGAATCTCAAACTGCCCATGGGGTTATTTTTAGACTTGGCTGCAGGATAAAAAGTTTCTGAGTCCCCATAAGTAGGTCACTGCGAGTGCTGTTCAGATTGCTGTTATATACAATTACTACAAGTGGAAAAGTAGTCACAGGCAGCATCTCTGGTCCAGAGCAACTTTTAATCCAAAGTAGTCACTCAATGAGCACTACTTCAGGGCTAACTTTTTAAAAATCTTCCGTAATCTGCAGACAGTTTGTTTTAAGTGTCAGGAAACAGATGCTAGAATTTTGCTGCCGCTTCACCAGATTTTCTATAAGAGCACTAATGGCAGACTGCTTCCTTGTTAAAGCTAATGCAGTGAATACAGCGCTATGCCTAAAGGTGTATGTTCAAGCATTTTTCTCCCTGCAACATATGTTTACATTAGAGGGAGGCGCACTTCAGTCGGTTTATGTGAACCATAGGTCATATTCATGTTAAACTATGCCAGCTTTTGCTTTTAAGCTTTCTGCCGCTAATGGTCGTAGCGCATACCATATCATATCACATATTCCCCTTTGATCAGTTCAAGAGCAACTTCCCATATGTTGAAAGAAAATGATGCTCGCATGGTGTGGTTAAAAAAAACTCCCGCAATTCTTTTTTCAGATTGTGTTAATTGAAAAGCAGGAGTGGAGCAGGAGTGGAGCAGGTGAGAGCGGGTTTGAGGAGTTCTTTCAGCAGCATGGCCTCTGTATTAACTTTGACAGGTAAATAAGCTAATTGATTTTTCGCTGGACTGTTGTGGCACCGTATTTCCAGTCTAAATACCTCGACATTCTCAGTGTTTGCAGAACAGACAAGCCCGTCATGTGTAAGCTCTGAAAACATGTCAAGTTAGGACGAGTAATTTGTGGTGATGAATGACAAGTGCAGGCTCCTGTTCACTAGTCTGAGCGCTCATTAGAAAACACATTTTGAGATGTCACCACCACGCGGGCTTCTTCTGAGTTTTGGGTACTTTTTTGGTGGGGGTGGGGGGAAATAAACAAATATCGCTTGAATACTGCAATGTCACAGGATGCGAGCAGAAGGAACTTAAACCTCAATTGACATGTCTCTCGCTGCCGACTTTTTTTTGAACGCTGACAGCCATCTGCGTGGATTCCTTTCACTCTGCGCTAATGAGCCGAGGGGTTGAGGAGAGCCAATCTACAGAGGCCTATCCCTGGGGCCCCATACAGCTGCCACACACACACACGCACACACACACACACAGGGAGACAACAACAGCATCCCAGTGCATCTGAGACACTCTTTGGATAACTAAGATCTGTAGTCTTGCACACAACCTCACATACACGCTTCACATGCGCATACACTTTCCCTTAAACCCGCTGGTAGTACAGAGTGCCAGCCAGAATGTTGACAAGCCAACAGGAAGAAAAGGAGCTTCAAGACAAAATTTTGTTTTTGTCAATGCAAGTTATTGTATGGGACCCGTTAGCTACTGTACAGAGACAGTGGTAACAAACAGCGTAGTTTTATGCAAGAAAAACCATTCGATACGTTTTACATTTTTATTTATTTATTTATCTCTGGAATGGGTATGTGTTGCCTTTGGATAGTCTAGGGCAAATGTGGCTGCCACTCTGCACCTGTGACTTCTTCCATTCACCACCAACTCATTTTAAAAGCAATGTGGGAAAAGCATCAATCCAACAGTCTCCAACAGTATTGGCTGATACCAAAACGGAATGTCATCAAATAGTACTGTGTAGTTGTATAAAGCACATTTTACTTTTACTAAAATGCATTAATAAATACTCTCTTCTAAGGTAAACTTCGGCTAATTGTTCAAACATTTGTATGTTTTGTCGCAGTAATGATGTCCAGGTGAGAGCAGTAGACTCAATCCAGCTGCTTCAGTAAAGCGTCTGTGAAAAAAAAAAAAATTATTAAGTCAAACTTTGCTCTCCTATTCACACTTCCCCCGTCCACATATTCCCACACCTGTAAATGCAGCAACAATGTGCAGAAATCTATTTGATCCCTATCGGCGCACAAAGGCAGATGAGGCAGAATGGCCGTGATAGAGCATGAATGGGGAAATGACAGGAAGAGCCTAATCAATGCGCTCCAGCTCTGGCACCCGCCTCGCCTTTGTTTCTCTGTGTAAATACAAGCCTCTTTAACATCACAATATAAGCCATTATCTTCCCCTGGCAAGGTAAATTTTTGGGGGCGAGCCGCACAAAAACATACATTTTTCCTTTCGGGCTCGGAGCAGATCAGTCGGGCGAGATCTAAAGTCATGCAAATGTTAGAGAAGAAAAAATACTGGCAAAACTCATTCTAATTATTCCATATCAGCACATTTGCATGGAATGGATTTTTTTAAAGACGAGTTTATGATCAGTGAAGCTTGGGCATAGGGCTGTTTAGGAATTCACCGCATTTTGATCTAATCACCAAATCAAAATATTCATGAAACACAATGATATCTCCCTGAAGCAGGCGGCTGGCCATTAATTTTCAAATTCAGGTAATTTATTAACACTTATCACCGTCTGAAAAAGGCTCTGCTCCGTGTTTGTAAAGTGGGCGAGCGGGAGAGAGGAGTTGGGGAAAACTGATTCTCACATGATTTATAACGGTGTGCATTTTCAACCAGGTATTCAATTAGAATGTATGTCCAATTTTCTATTCCAGATCTACAGTTAAAAACTCTATTAAAGCGTTAGCATACGTATCTATTATCAGCCTCCGTGGGCACATTTGATAACTTTGGCTCGGGGCGCAGTGATTGTCCTCATTGGTCCCTTGTTAATTGGAAGATGTTTGACTATAAGCAGAAAGATGCTGCCCTGACACGCACATTATTCTGCCCAGGAACAATTGTGTTTTGTGTGTTCTCTATAATAAATAAAGCTTACAGAGTGAATACATGACCTTGACTGACCAAACAACTGTACAACTGTATACTGCACTTGTATAACAGCCATTGACAAACCTCACCAACGTGATTCCAGCAGAAGTGGGTAGTGACAGTGGCTGAGGTGGTAAAGTGGGTCTCTCATAATCGGAAGGTTGCCAGTTCTACCACAATTCTGACCTGCTCATAATGATGTTGTGTCCTTGGGCAAAATACTTTTACCTTGCCTGTATACATTTTTATTCACAAAACGACAAATGACACACAGACAACAATATCTGGAATTTTCTGTCACAAAAGTGCTCAACACGGATATGTCTTGATGTTATGAAGTCAGATTATTCAGAAAGCACTAATAAATAAACAAAGTATTAGAAACATAAAGATATAGGCTTGGGTAAAGTGGTCCATGAAGATGATGTAACAAATGTCTCTCTCCATGTGAAATCAAAGACATGTACTGTGTCTCTTTACTTACCACCTGTGCTTGATTTGGTGGAAAATAAAAGTTTGTGTTTTGTGAGTTTGGTGCACTGTGAGAAGGTGAAGTCTTGCCGCGGCCTTCCACAGAACAGACTGAGGAACAGGCCATCTGGGTGTACGAGCCTCCATCTGGGAGCATGTCTCCTGAGGGAAGCAGCCAACTTCTCTCACTCCGCCTCACATTAGGGCACTGTACTTCTGCAAAATATCTAATATTACAACTCAAACTTGTGCACCTTCCATTGTACACATACAATGTCCCTGTATGTTGATGTATCTTTCTAAAGTTGAACTCTTGTGTCCCAGGGCAGTCTTAACTTAACTTCATCAGAAATGGGCTTGTTCAGCCTAAAATTTAAATGCAAGTTTTAAGTCTTCTTTCAAACTATTTTGCAGATCAGTAAACACAATATGCTGGCTTGCTTTTGTAAACAGATGAGTCATTTATTAGTGATATAAAATGTGTGTTTAATTGTGGAAGGTGTGTCCTGCCCTTTGGTAAAAATCATCTTTGCCTTGCTGTTTATATTAACGTGACTATGGGCATCTAGACACTTGTGACTTTGGATGGTTGCAGTCAGAGGGGTTAAAAAAACATTAAAATCTAAGATACTGAAACAGTGGCAAGTTGCAACTAACAACTATTTAGCTAATTTATTATTCAATGAGTTGATAACGTGTTTAGACTAGACAAAAGGCTATATTTGATTTTTACTAAATTTGACCCAGGTGAAAGTAAAGTGAAACCACTTGAAAACATCCTGATTTAGGATTTTTACATACAAATATAGGTCATCAAAAAACATAAATGTACATATTTCCTGTGTCTCCACCCACATAATTTGGCATATTTTAGAGTGTATGGTCCAGAAAACGATTATTCCATTGCAAAATTAGTTATCTCAATAATTGATTAGTTGCACTTAATCGATTAATTTGTTTCAGCCTTAATGTTATTCACTACTTCTTATTTTTTACTTGAGATAAGGTTTGCGCTGTTTGGTGCTTAACAAAACTTAAATCCTTTCTTTACATTTCTGCACCTTTCTTACACAAACTCTTAATTGAGTTATTCTGAATCATATCATTCTGCTAATAAACACATTTCTCTGTTTAGACCCAGTATAAAGACTCTTGCTCCAAAATCACCAGTGGGACTATGGAGGCGTTTTTTCTTAATCACTCTACTCCACTGTGCCAAGATGATATCTCCAACCTTCCATTGTATATTTAGTCATGGCTTGGAAACAGCGGTGACACGTCTCCCACTGTTCCCCAGACAAAGTGTTCAGGGCTAAAAGGATGATCCAAGGACAGACCTGAAAAAATAAAAGGGGTCTTGGATGTCTTTGTCTCTTGCTAATATCGCACGGCGGATTCCGACGACCCCCTGAAGCTGAGCCGTGAGCCGCGATGCTGGCGTGATAACAAGCGTGTGGATCGATACGTGTGTTGTAAAGGTTAAATGATGTTATGTTGTGCGGTGTTATTGGACAGGCCGTGTCACAGTGCATGATACTTACACTGTTTTTTTTCCTCTGCTCTTCCTCCTCTGCAGGTTGGATGAGGTTGGGGTCAGATTGGATGAGGTTGCGAGTTTGATGCCCCCTCTGTGATCCTGAGAAGGAAGTCAAGTGAAGGAGCACACGGCCAAGTCTACAATTCAACTACTCAACTGATCTGGACTGGTGAGTCTTGTGTTCTTGGGTTGACAGTTCCGTATGGTTATCTTACTGTTACAGCAAAGACATGTCCATCAGTAATACAATTTATTACATCTTTACATGCATTTCAACAGCTTTAAAGCGAGCCAGAAAAATTACTGAATATAAAAAGGACTTACAATGAGGGGATGGCATGGGCTGATTGACGTTAAAGATGGGTAGCCATTCCCCTGAGGACGAAACGACATATGAATCCTTACTGACATCCAACAGAGTGTTTACTCCTGTTGATAATTGGATCGCATCTTAGTTTATATCTCATCATGTCCTATTGTCCGTCAAGTCCCTATATCTTTTTCAAGGTAACTCGGACAAGAGGGGTTTGTCCTATAGTCACATTATCACAATTGCTTCAAGAAGTAATTGGAATGAGAATCAGAAGAGGAAATCGTTTTTGTTACAGACAGCCAACCAGCAGAAGAGACACAGCGATTGAAGTTAAGAAAATTTAAATATCAGTATCACAGTAAAAAAAGACAGATTTGATGTATTTAATTTTATCAACTAAACCCCCGGTGAAATGAAAACAAACTTACAATATAACATATCTTAATATAGTCCCCTCACAACATATTTAGATATTTATGTGCAATTGTACAAAAGTGAGATAATGGACAGATTATTATCAGTATATAGTGTCATATACCGGTGTTATGCCAGCCAAATGATGTATTGCCAAAAGAGTACATACATGGAACAGAGATTTTTTTTTTTTCATGTATCTATGTGTCTCTACTGTGCTCTTGCAAAACCAGAATACGCAGTAATAAAACCCTTTCGATTTCTTTCTCAGGCCCACTATATTGACAGTCGGTTTAAATAGAGGTGCATGGGTTTGTTTGACTCCACATACGTGTTACCTGTTACCTGCTCTGCCATCATCATAGTTCACTGTTGTATATGCTGTACTATTGCTCCCATTATGCCTCACATATACACACACACAAGGCAATTAGCAGCTTAGGTTGTACTTGGCGGCGTGTTGACGAACCATCCTTGTTTCGGAGGTGCTTTTGCAACTTGGCAGTCCTGGAGGATTATCAGTGCTCCAAATTACATAACTCGACTAATGAGATACATAGTCGCGCAGTTTCAACCCCTATTCCCAGCGGGTTCCTGGCTGGCATAGTGAAATATTCCACAGCTCCCCATGGACCTCTGTGCACGTCCCCAGCTTGTCTAGGGAGAGCGGGAGAGGCAAGGAAATAAATGGAGATGTATCGTCTTGCAAAACGTCTGACTGACAAGTAGCTAATGCACTATAATTGTTTGGTACGTGGATTGGCGCGTCCCTGTACATAAGGTGTTCATGCAGGTTACACCATCGTGAATGCCTCATTAAATCAAGGCTAAAATGTATACGTTTAGATGTATAACAAAATAGCTTGGCTTAATAGTTGCCCGTGGACAGCGTAGGGAGTATTTCAATTCTAAGCACTACGACTGTTGACTGTGTGATGGGAGCAAAATGCAGACCAAACAAGCACTTTAGGATAGGAATACACTTAAACTGGAGCTGTTCCTTCTCCTCACACATGGTGCAGAAAATTGGGGTCATGCTGTCATTTGTATTCATGGGAACAGTTAACTACAAATAATACCAGGGTTTGTTTAACGTATAGTGCTCTAAATGTACCCACATGCTTATCAACCTGACAACCCAATACTCATTCAGTGAGTACAGCTTTTATATAAATCTGAGCTAAAATCCACAAGCTATAGATTTATGCCTTATAGGAACGTATTGTTTTAGTGAGTTCAAACACAAAGCACAAATTACTGCTTGTTATATTTATACCATGAAGCTTAAACTAGTGCAAACAATTCACACATTTACTGTCTTCAAGGAATGTGCGTCTTTGAGAGCAGGAGAGATTTAAGAGGACTTTATCTTCAGATGGGCAAAGTGAGGGTGTAACTTGTAGAATCAAAGGTAGTGGTGGTCTTCATTGTAGTGCTTCTATTCTCTCTCGTTGTATCTTAAAAGTGAACTCATTCATCATAAATGGTATAGTGTAATAATAATAATAAAAATAATAATAATAATAATAATAATAATGTATAGTGTAAATGTATGTGCAATTTAAAGGCGCTGTACCTGATTTTTACTGTCTCCAAAATGTGAAAAACAGAACTAGTCCATTTTATTTATTAGTTATTCCTCACTTACGTTTTGCATTCCTAATTATTCACTGCACTGAGTTTCTAAGTACTTTTCACAACTCTCTGAGACCAGTGCAGAGTTTGGCTGTGACGGTAAAGCTTACAACAACTAGCATGCTAACGCACACTTCCTGATAACATTGTTTTCTAATTAGATGCAGACAGTACACAGCTGACTGACCTCAAGAGCTGCTCATACAATATATGTCTACTGGGGCAAAGCAGATTTTGCTCAAAACATGGGATAAAATGCAATACGGGTTACTTATTATTGTATACAAATATGCAACTGCAAATCTCATTCTCTCTCGCCATCACCAGTATATTCTTCTTTGTTGAGTAACAAAGGAAACATTCCTGTTTACATTTAAGACCTACACATGAGATAGAATAACATAAAGAAACACTAACACACACAACTACATCCAATTACATAATGAAAACGTCTCCTTCAGGTTTTAACTCACTCCACCCTTTCACAGCTCATACATGTCCAACCCATTCCAGCAGAAGAAATGCTAACTGGAGGGGACAGATTCCAGCCTTATTTATCATGTTACAATACGCTTATCCCGTAATTACCTCATGCTAATTCCTTGTTGGATGTCAACTGTGTTTTTCCCCCTTCTCTCCTCATCCAAATTAAAATCTACACACGCTTCTTTATCATTCTAACTACTGTATATTACCTCCGGAGCTAATAATGAGCCTTTTAAAAGACACTTACCTCAAAAGGCTAATTGTTTTTGTTTGATTTTGGTGACATTTTTATCACGGCCCCGTTGTTAATTAATAGCAATTATACATTAACTATTAAAGGAGGCACCTTATTAATTAATAGCCTCAGATGCAATTAAATTACAGATGCACACACCAATTTAGCAACCAACTTTCCTTAATCCTGCATAATTTCAAAGGGATTTCACAAAGGGGTGAAAGAGGGTGTGTTATTATGGTGGCAGTAGGTGTTAATTAAGAATGGACTATAGTGAATAACGCTACTATGTGTATGTATGTATCTGGAAATACTCTGAGCTTCAGCTGGACGGTTGCTTATATTTTTGGATCAAAAAACTAACAAACAAACAAAAACAACAGCAATGTCACATAAATCACTTTCCCTTATAAAGCTCAAATGTAATTTCACATTTACTTTGCCTTTTACTTTTATTTTAGATTTATTCCGGTTATAGCACTGCTGCTCCAAAGTCTGTTTTTTTGTCATTTCTTCCCACAGACAGTATTTGCAGTAGTAATCTTCATATCACTGTTCCATTGCCTCTTTTGCCAACCTCCATTTCTTTGAACTTGAACTGGGCACACTTACCATGGTTATCAAAGAAGAAGTAAAATATATTAGCAGTGATACAATTCAGTATAATGCCAAATCTAGTATCTGCACTTGAGTAGTAAGTACTTACTAGCACATTATTTCAGCCCATTTTCCACCAGTAAAAATGTGCAATAATCTATATATATAATTTTTGTTACAGTGAAATGGATATACTGTGGGTCTGCTATCACACACCATTTTTACTTGTTTTGCATAGCTTTAGTCAAATTTATATTTAAAAACTGTGTACCTTCCTTATCTTTTGTAGGGATGGTTTGATATGGAGTTCTTTAAGTCAATGTCGATATCCGACATTTGGCTTGGAGCTGTGGCCGATAATCAATATTTACCAATATCGATCTCTTTGAAAAAACTTAGAACCAATATGTCGCCCATATTCTTTTAGGAATTCTTATTCTTATAGGAAGCTTTGTGTAGTTTATAGATTAAACTTTTGACAAGATCTCGGAAGCTAAGCAAGGCAGACCTGGTTAGTACTTGGATGGAAGACCGCTGGGAATTTCAGCTGCCACATGAGGGTGCCGGTGGCAAAAACTGTTGGTGTGTCCTTAGGCAGGGCACTTCACCCACATTGCCTAGTATGAAAGTAGTGTGTGCGTGTGTGTGCGTCGTGTTGGGTGGAGGGGCCAATGGTGCAGATTGGCAGCCTTGCTTCTATCAGCCTACCCCAGGGCAGCTGTGGCTACAATAGTAGCTTACCACCACCAAGTACGAATGAATAATGCACAGAAATTGTAAAGCGACTTTGAGCGTCTGGAAAAGCTCTATATAAGACTAATGCATTATTATTATTATTAAAATACTAAATCCATTGTGCCATATTCTTTAGTCACTGGTAAATAGCTCCATGTTTGCTTCCATGTCTCACTAACTAGCATGACAACATGTGCAGTGACAGTGTCCGACAATAATTAGCAGCATGTCTATGACCTCTTTGATTATAGCCCAAGTGTTCTGCTTAAAGTGGATATGGCTGTAGACAAACAGTGAGGAGCTCTCGGGACCTGGCAGTTTAAGGTTTAGAGGAGCAGTGCATCTCAGAGGGGAATATCCAGTCAACACGCACGCTGCCCCATTATATTAATAGGCAATCCAATTAAACACTCGCAGTCCAACGCTTGAGAAGGTAACTAAGCTCGTTGCCCATGGGCTTCTTCACGAGAGGAGTCAGTCGACGTTTTAATTTGCAAAATAGCGGAGTGAATATATTTATTTCACAATGGCTTGAGTTATGGGGCTGGTTTATTAAAAAAAAACCACAGAATTTCATATTTTGTAAAAGATTTAAATATTTGGTTTAACATTGTAGGCCCCAAATTTGTACTTTTTTCTATTTCAGCATTTGATCCAACATTTACTGTTTATGGCATACATAAAACGCCCTCTAAAACACCCAACTGCCTGTGTCCACGCTAATTAATGTTTACTAAAGTTGAAAGCCCGTATAGGAAACATTGGAAACCATAATTACGAATGTGCCGTCAACAATAATTTGTTTCTTGGGTGACGGAGAACATTAGAAGTGGGACTTAAATGAGCGTACAAAGGCAGTATTTACACTATTTCAAGCCCAGTTTGATCCCCCAAGACATCCTATCAGTAACAAGCCCCTGATCGCACATTAAAACTGCACAACATAGCCCAACCAGCAATTAGTGCAAATTAACAGACATTTTCAAAACTGTCTTTGCTTAGAAAATGGCTGCTTTGTAGTTCAAAAATTCCCACTTTGGCCTTAGAGTGGGAGTGTTTCCAGCAAATGCTTAAATCCTAAAATAAGTCCTGCAATCTTCTGGCACAGACACACTGTAACGCTTTAAAAACAATTTAGCAACTGTCATCGCTGTAATTACAGTAACTAATTACCATCCTCAGCAAACAAATAGCTCAACATAATACGCCGACCCAATCAGTTTGGAGGAAATGCAAATTCTGAAGGCAAAAAGAGCATTTTGGCAGACCTGAAAGAATTACAGGGACATAATACACTTTGTTTTATCCACATAATTCCCAGGGAATATCATATCATAAATATTTGCATTCAGTTGTTATCAGGACATTTGCATTTGCCTCTTATCAGTGTGCAGCCCAGGCAGCGGCAGATAGGCGAGCTGCTCCACGCCAGCCACACATTTCTAATGAGTCACGTCGCCGCCTGATATCATATTTTGGCTGGAACTTTATCACCAAAACGAGGAGGTCATTTTCTCCTGGAGTTGGCTCATCTTGGAACTGTCTTTGACTTTTTTCTCTGATGTGATTCAACTGAGATTCATTTTTTAAAGCCACCAAAAGGATTATTTCCTTTCCTCTCCCAACCGCAACAGCCCCATATCAGTGGCACGTATGCTTGCAATGATTATCATTCTGTCATAAAATATTTGCGTTTTATCACAGTATTATTTTATTTGCCACAGCTTTCGAGGGAACAGAGGCTCTGGGGAAGGCAGGAGGCAGCTCATCTGCATGAACAGCAGTGGCTGACAGCTCACACCAGCCCCACCATCTCATTTTGAGGCGTGTGCAACAGTTTCCGGGGGGGAAGGGGGGGAAATTAAAGTAATTGTTTGATAACATTTTCAAAAAGGTATTCCACAATAACAATTTCATGGTGCATTGCAGAGTATAATTATAAATCAGGCTTTTTTGCTTGGACAGCGGAGGAACACTGGAGGTCAAGTAAAGAATCCTAGTCAAATTCTCCTCTCATTAGTGCAATCGCTTCTCTCTGCTAATTATTTCTCCCTCTGCGTGCCCGTCCCTCCTTCACTCGCCATTATCCTGGACAACACACACTCCTGCAGCTCGTCCCGTCACTTGTATTCAAATGTGTTGTTCTTGCAAATATGTTTTGCATTAATTACAAGCCGATGTGACAAAATGTTAAATATCCGTTTGATGTAATGCAATCACGCATGTGTCACCCTGCAGTTAAATGCATCCCCTAGCTTCTAATGCATTTGGACAGTTTTTTTTTTTCACTTTGGTTTTGAATGCAATTAAGAGGCAGAATGCATTAGCCGGCCAGCACTGACGGGAAGTGAAGTGAAATAATTGAGAAAACATACAGCTATCATTAAAATGTGCTGTAAGGAAGGGATGAGACACAAACGATTTGCTCTCCAACTAATTCACATGTAAATCCAAAACTGAAAATGTGAGTGAAAAACGGATTTATGATTAAAGGGCAACAACAACACCGGCTCCTCAGAAATAAACAAGGAGCGTGTGACCAAACTCCAAACGCAGCATCACTCTTCCTCTCACCCTCCTCTCTTCTTCTTCTTGTCCTTGCAGTGTTTAACATTGTAACTTATTAAATTAAAGGGTGCACTATGTAACTTAAGGGGTATGCCACCAGATATGTTATTACTTTGCCTGCAATGTTTTGAGCAATGAAAACACCTGTAATTTAATAAATGCAAGATAGGTACATTTAATGTCATACTGTGGAACAATATAGGCAAAGCAAAGCAAAACAAAAACAAAAACAAAAACTGGCAGTATACTTCCTGTCTCTTCATCATGTCTGTGTACATTGTTGTGGACCGATGAATTGATTCTACATTTTACTTGAGAATGGGTTCGGTCTGTATGTGGCTGCTGCTCTGAGGGCAGCTGGACCACCATAAGGGTCCTAAATCTTATCTGTGACTTTGTTTAAACAGAGGAGGTGGACATTCCTCCACAGTCCTGAGTTCTGAAGATCAGACAGCAATCAAATAAGCACAGGCTCTTCTCCAAACATTCAAATTAGGATAATCTCTGCACAATGATATCTTGCAGCAAACATATACCACATAGTGACTTCATGCAGCACAGGTGAATGAAAAACATCACCAAATGTGTAAAATTGCAGCTACATGTCACTATTAATTTCTTAGAGTAAAGGTTATTTTGTGTAATATAAATCACATAAAATGTGCTTACCCAAGCAAATTACTTACCAGTCTAGTGACCGATTGTTAGTAGTCACTGTGTCCAAGTCTAATGCATTGTCTTGCTTTGCAGTAAATGAATAAATATAGTATGTATACCATCAAAAGATCAGATCTTACAATAAGAGTTCAAAATGACTTATATAAATTAATGTGGTCTATGGTACCTCACTGTTAGGTGTGGACACCTGTTCCACAGTCTACGATGCACAGCTATGCATCAAGACAAAGATGATCACAGATCTTTGTGTTCTAGACAAAGTGTTTTCTTCATTATAAAATGCCAGCTGTTGACATTTGAAGTGATTTAGGAGTTGGTTTGATAAACCATTGCAGGTATCAGCTGCAGATGTCTCCCGTTCTGGACAGTATTTACATTGAACATTTGTGCAGGCTGTGCTCTCATTATCTCTCTCTGCTTGTAAGGCAGTGTTACTGCACTGCTTTTGGCCCGCTGTAGTACATGTGGGGTCGGCGCATTGGGGGCCAAGTTCGCATGTGCTCTCAGAAGGGGGCCTCTGTCCATGCCCACTTTTACAACTGGTGATCTGCCATCAACCAAAGTGCCGCTAATCACAAACTCATGAACAGCTTAAGGCCGTGCAAATGAGAGCAGAGATTGGTGTTCTGCTGTTTGCCGAGAGCTCTGACCACATGTCCGTCCAAAGAAAGACCAGTCTGGGGCCAGGCTTTGTCTGTGCATCTCCATTTGGCCACTGCCCTGCCCCAGCAGCCACAGGATTTGCAGGATTTGAGTAGAGCTTCGGCAGATTTTTCAAATAAGCTTGTTGGGAGATGGTAATGTTCAGAACACATCCAATGCCCCACAGACTGTGATAGCATTATTAGAAATTTGACTTTAAATCCTGCTCTGTGCATGTGTTAAAACTGTGGCATTCAGATGTGAGAACAACAGTGACTGTGTGTCATGTGAGGTGTCCCTTACAGCAGTGTCTTTGATCCAGATATCTCTTATGAACTTCACCTGCCGTCTTTGATATATTGAAGATTTAAGACTGCAGTTGCTTTGGTCATCTTTCCTTTATGTACAGAAAGCTTTGTTAATTCCAGGCCACCCTCCACTATGACAGAGCCATCAGCACTGTGTGTTGGCCTTTTACTCCTGGGCTGCCCACACACACAGAATTGAGCGTTGTGAGCGGGGGAAATGGAGTATGATGGAGGACGGGCCGGTGCCGGGTGGAGCCTGGCTGATTAAGTGATTGGGCGCGTTGTGTTACTGAAATGCTTTTCTTCAATCGTGCAGATAAGATCATCCTTGGCCGCTATCTTTGTTCTTGAACTTATTTTAAACATTCCCCTCTGCTCTCTCTTCATTACATACTGTCCTCTTCTTTTGACATCCAGTTTCATTACTAGAGACTTATCGCATACATCCTTCCTTTCTGTCACTCTGTTTATTGTGTGGCAGGGATTTTAAGATTAGCTGTTCCCACATAAGCACTACTGTATAATGAAGATGCACCGCGCCAACACTGGCCTGTGTGCTTTGCAAGGAAAGAACCAAATATTTATTTATAGTTCAAGTAAATTAATTAGACTATCTAAGGAAAGATAGCAGTATAAAGCGTGTGCGTTTAATTTGAAATGGCATATCAGCAATGCATTTTTAGTCCATAATCCCACTGCAAACAAGCTGTCTGCTTCATGTGATATTCCCAATTGCAGCAGATTATTTGCATATAGGTTGCAAAATGAAAGGATGTTGTTTTGAATGACAAGGGAATTGTGCTTTGAATCAACTGATATGGGCTCAACCAATTAGAAAATGAGAAGAAAAAAAGAGGAGGAAGCTGAAGAAGATTTATAGAGTTCATATTTACAGCAAATAAAGCAGACCACAAATATTCAAAAGAATGCATTCCTGAAAATCAACTTGAAGTTCTGTTACATAAATGGAAGATGTATAAATTAGCATGGACACATTCTTAAAGGATTATTAGTTTGCCCTTCAGACGATTGTGGTGAAAAACATGTGCAATGTGTAGTTTTAAATTTGACACCCTCTATGATACTAGAATAAAGTGCTGGTGATTAGGGCAGTCTCATCTTCAACCATTTGAATTTATAGGGCTGCTCCATTTGACTAAATACTCTTTACACAAAAGATACAAGTCCAACTCAAATTCCCAGAATGCAAGTCTAATGGAAAAAGAAAGTGGCTTCTATCAAATTATTACAAATGCACTATTAATAAAAAATTAGGAGCTCTTTGTACCCAGCCTATGTTCATTACAACATTTGTACCAGTCAAATAAAACAAATGAAGAAAGAATGGAAGATATTAACAAAAGGACATTCTGCAGCATGAGGGCTGGAGTCGTAATTCAGCAACTATGGGCCTTAAGCAGGCTGTAGCACACACAGAAAATCAACAGTAACACAGGGAGACCATGTAGATCATAATTGTTGAATACTATGCAACTCTGCCCCCCATTGATATTATTTGTCAATATCTATTATAAAAAATGTTTAGTTTGTACCAGTTTGTAAAATGCTACAGTTTTTCAGCGTCGGTGAATGGCAATTTTAAAAGGAATGGAAAAAGGCTCACTCCCAGCTCGTGACTCTATGATCCGATACCATCAGTGTTTTGATATCTATAAGAGCTGGAAAATGCTTGGGACCCAGGACCCAAAGTTATCTGGTGTCTCTTTCATCTGCGTCCTATCAACCCTTGTCTGCACCGCACTGATGTAATTGCATCACTCAACAAGCAGGTTAAGAGACAGGGTTGGAGAAATTAACATTTTTTATATTGTAGATTTCCCCAGTTGTTCTAATAACCCATCTTCAACCTGTGATCTAATCTGCAGGAACAGTGGAAGTAATTAAAGTTGAAATTAATTACGTTCGGCGCCTGATATTCTAATAACGCCTTTGAGTTTTGTAGCAGGAAGTTGATATTTTGTCATCCGTGTTTTATCTCTCCTGGCCGTGCGTGATTGTCTGCTCTTACGATTATTAATGTAGCCAGGAAAGGAGCAGGAAGTGGCAGATAAAAGCGGGTGGACTTTTCTTTTGCTGCTGCTCCTGACCATAGTGGCCCCTCTTGACAGCAAGCAGCCCCTCCCCTTCTCTTCCTCCCCCAACTCTGCTTTAACAACACCGCCTTTATCATGACACTATTTAGAGGAGATACCGTTAGACTGAGCGGGCCTTATGACTGCTTTTGATAGAAATTATACAATTCTTCATTAGCAGCTAAGATAATGTGCCCCTATAGACACGTATAGCCTGGCCCCTCGGCTGAAGTTTCCCTTTGGGACCTCATTTAAGACCTGGTCCAATCAGCGAAGCACACAGGCGGGCTAGAGACGTGACCCTCCACAAACGCAGCACCAGCAAATGTCAAGAGAAGTGAGGGGAAGTGGTGGGCCTGCACACTCTGGTAAGCACACCAAGTCCCTGTGGGGGGCCAGCTCTGTCACTCCTACAGTGGCTATCATGTTTTTAATGGGAAACGGTCAAATCAAATCTAATATTAAGCTTTGATAACCACAGAGCAGGAGCAGTACCTCCTCAAGTGGAAAAGACCTTTTCTGTTATAGCCTTTATAACAACCTCTCTCAGAGGCACGTGTGTCCAGGATCCTGCAGGTGACTTTTAAGAACTAAACTCTCGGAATACTTTTCTACTGGTCTTAGCTAGTGTTTAGAGCAGGCTGCTTTTCTTCTGGCATTTGTTTTCTTAAAGCTGAATTAACCAGCTTTTCTCTTATAAGTAATACATTTTGTTTTTCACCCAATAAAGTGTGTAAAAACTGAAGAATCAGACCACTTTGCACTATATGGCGCTTTGGCATGAGAGCTGATTGGCTGTCTAGTAGTGGTTCACACTGCCGTTCTAAAGCTGCGCTAGTGACCAAAATCATACATGCGAAATGATACAAGAGAGAGCTAGGAACTAGTTTTATCTACGGATGGACCTATTTACTACTTTCATGGTTTGAAAGTCCCAAGTGTTAGGAAACGTCATTCGTATGGAGTTGTGCATGGCATGTCCATTCACAACCAGTATGCTGTGCAATCCAATGCACCTAAAATAGATTAGGATATTTTGTGTGGAACATGTTAATGACATGAGTGAACATTTAGACAACAGTTTTTGGTGTGTGAAATGAGAGTTTTTAAGGCATGTCTTTGTAATATGCCAACTCTTCAGACACCCAAGCCATAACATGCAAAATCAAAGACTACACCAAGGTTTTTGCTGTACCAAGAGTTGAAAAGGTGGGTGAAGAGGTGGGGTTAAACAATGGGCTGGACATAAAACTGTGATAATAGCTCTCATCCTTCATGTTGTAAGAAGAGTTGCTACTGGGCCAATTTACTGAACTACAAAACAAAAATGGAACTGTCCTGTCTTTGGATGCCAACACTCTTACTTGTACCCCAAAACATGGAATTTGCTCTCCACTCCAATTTGTTCAGCTAATGAAAGTGGTTTGAGCATGAGTTTAATATGTAAAAATGGCAGCAAAAAACATTCCGAAAACACTGGTCAGTGTTTTATCCTAGAAAATAAAGTTTCTTGAGCCAGAGCTGAACTCCACCTTCCTGCCAAAACTAAGTCAGTGACAGCCACTTTCCTGTCTCCTGGATCAACTGTAAGATGATTTCAACATGCAGAAGATCAACAGCGAGGAGGGGAGAGGACAGCATAGAAGGGAGCGGAGAGAGAGGGAGCTTGAGAATCTGGTCCTGATCACATTGAGCCTAACACACAATCAGAGGCAGTGGCACGCGGCCTTATCTGGCCTTTCACGATGCCTGTCATCATCTGAACGCTCTCTCCGCTGCTCCTCTCCCCCAAATGAGACGACGGGGGCTTCTCTGGCACCGGCCCAAAGTCACTCTGTTCTTCTGCGTTGGGAAAAGTTTTACAAGAAAATCGAGGCAGCATGGCCACAAAAGGAATGCCATAAAAGTTGTAGAGAGGGAGGAAAAGCCAAAATGAGGAGTCAGGAGGTGTCAACTCAGGTGTAAGGAATAGAATCGAACGCATGGAGGGCAAGATATCAGGCTGGAGGGCATACAAAATAAGATGAAATATAGCTGAGATGTGTGCAGGCATATCTCACATAGTGGTTAAAGCCAGAGTTTTCAATTACTATTTTAATATTTCCACCAACAAACTGATTTTATTTTACATTTGCTGCTGCTGTTTACTAACAATTTATTTTGGGGGGACAATCATGTTGTTTGATCAGCGGGAGATTGGAGATTAGCAAGCTTCATATTGGGCTGCTTACCTTAGAGCTTGGTATTTATATTGGTACTGTAATTTAAATAGCCTTAATGTTAAACCAATGGAAATTTTGATACTAAATACTACATTTAACATTTATTCAGAAGTATGACCCTATATAGTGACACATGTATTTACCGTCAGAGACCCAGCAGCTTATTGGGTTGTTCCACTTAGTAACAACAGAAAATACTGAATGCTGACTACTGACAAATGTCCCCCACAGTCATTCCTATTGACTGCATATACGATGCCGCTCTCTGCACAACACATAGCCTGCCTTAAGAAGAGGGAGTCATATCAGAGAGTGATGGTGATGAGATCTTGTGATGCTCCCAAGGCGACCCCAGCATATGCCTCCTATACTTCACACAAAGCCCATTTGGCATCAGTGCTGTTGGCGCGGGTGGCAGATCTGTAACATAAAATGGCCCCTGAACACATCCCATACAAGGCAGTGGCCAGAGTTTGAGGCTTACTCCCTTTGAGGCGCTGGCACCAGGAGCTTCTCTGGACCAGGGCAGTGTGGGCAGTATGGCAGCTGTGTCATCCTCTTGTCCATTGTGGATTCCTGCTATTGAGGTGATTAGAACATCTTGGTCTGTGGTGTAGGGGACAGATGGAGGGGCCATGGAGTTTGTGGAGAGGAGATGGTGATAAGGAGGGAAAGGAGAAAAAATGGCTGCCCAAGAGCATGTGGGTCCAGAGAAATTTAAAGAGAATTATGGAGGGCACTCTGTTAGTTGTAATTTTTATTTTAAACGTGGCACTTGTCCCTGACCTAGCTCTAACTTTAAACTGGTTAAATATGTCATGTATATTAGGGGGTCTAAAATATACCGTTGCTTTAAAGAATTTGTATTTTAAATGATAAAAAAGGCTAAAGGCATTGCAGCTCATCACTGATTCAAATTTAAATAATCATTCGTCCGGCCTCCTCACACTGCCTCTGTCGGAAGGTCCTCCTCGCGTGTGATTAATTGCTTTGTCAACCATCAATCTCCGGCAGCACCACAGAATAGCCACAGGAGCTGCAGCCAGTCGGCGTGGTGAAGGGATGGCACAGGAATCCCCATGAGGCACATATTAATGAAGCCTAGTTAACAATTTGCCATTTAAACCTAATGCATTCTTTAATTAATTAAGAGCTCATTTATAAACACCCAGCACTTCTCGCTCACTTCAAATTTGACCCAACAATAGAGTATTTAATGTTTTATGGCAGAGGCATAACATATTTAAATGTCATTAATATGTGAACACCAAGATAAACATACTTAAAAATTCTATTAGCTGTAATGGGGCACGTCTATGCCGAGTGTCCTCCTGTTTTAACCAAATACGACAGACTGCAGTACCAGTGGTGGGCAGAGGTGGCGATGAGTTTTACATTCACTCATACATTTACATTTGCAACATACAAGAGAATTTTTATTGTTGCACACTTTTTATTTTGACTTGAGTTATAACATAAGATATTTTAGGCTATGTAAGACATTTTGGAATGACTGAATTAGCATTTAAATTTAATTTTCAGCTTTCCTCTTTATTGCTTCTTGAGTAAAATTGTGTTTTTTGACTATTCGACCCCTGTCTATGTGACCAATGTTTGTTTTCAAACGTGTTCTACTGGGGAATTTCCCAGTACAATTTCTAAAAAAACTTAAATGATTATTTGCATAGCCATTTTTACTTGTCCAGAGTAGTATTTCGAACAATACCTTTACTTGAATTTTGCTGCTCTACCCACCTCCGACTAGAGGACAATTTCAGCTCATGTTCAGGTGTAATTCTAGCCCTGAAGGAGGAAGAGGAGGAGGAGGAGGAGGAGGGAGGTGATCATTTCTGTAACATCACATGATTATCTTGTACTTTTCCAATCCAGATATCAACTAACTGAGGATCTAATTTCATGTCACACACCTTTAATAAGAAAAAATAAATTGGCTCCAAAATTGGTTGGTCACTCTGAAATTGAAAAATGGGTCAAAGTTTCTGCAATCCCACGTGTCCGCTAGGCTCTGTGATTGCACATCGATATGTGCAAGAATTTCCACTATTCAGAAGAGCATGGGGCCATGTGCAGGGGGCTACAGAGATGGAAGTTTAAAAGCTGCTTTCTAATAATCATAAAATTATGAAATTTTCTTTTTTTAGTAGCACTTACTTGTTTGCAAAATTGATTTTTGTGGTACACTGTAGCTGTAGCAACTGGTATATTCTTGAGGACAAGGATCCCTGTGGAGAAATATGTCCTCTCCATTTGACCCATCCTTCAGTACCACTGGGGCAACCTGTCAGGAGCAGTGAGTAACAGGACAGTGCCTGGAAACCATCTCCATACGTTTAACCAAGCTTGGTCAGAAGTAACTGGAGAATTTTTATTGTGCATGTTTTAGTTTGATGGGCAAAAAATGCGTTTGGATATGTGTGAGGGGGATTTTGGAATGCAGTCCAAATATACCAACTGTTCTTAATAAGTAAACAAGGTTCTTTATCCTTGTCAGTTTTGTGGCTAAATGGAGGGTGAATTTACACCTGAAATAGAAGTGTTTTAAGTTGAGATATGGGCACTGAAGTGACTGACAGTGTTTCAGCAGAGATGTACACTGCATGGAGTCCATTCAGAGAGCAGGGATCTTTCATTACTGCTCAAAGTTATTGCCTTTGCCTTTCACAATACTGTATATCTTTATGCTCCAATTTGCCAACATTCAAAGTGCATTTCATGCATATTTTAAATGGGAATTTGTTAAAGTTTAACTGAGCCAAAGCTCCCCACCATAATCATTTGGATGTTAATGATGTCTACAGAAGTGCGGAGTCACCCCTGCGATTTAATCAAACCTAATTTGGGTCAGTCCGTTTGGCTGCAGCTGAGCACCTCCACATCATCATTATGCTCCTTGAACTTTAAACTCTGAGTTCACCTTTCTGCACTCAGCCCAGAGGAGCGAGCCAGGACCAACCAGCTGCTGCTCCTCTCCTGGTTGTTACAGCTTGGATATTTTTGGAGCTGGACTGAAAATTAAAGATGATTTTACCTACAGCATTGCATTTTTCTACCAATGAGAAAACAGGTACATATTAAAAAATTACAGCTGCCATACCAAATCAGACCAAACATTAGGTGACAGAGACATTTTTTTTTATTTCTCTCTATACATTTTTTTTCTTTTTCCATTTTGCTTTCTAGATTACAAAATATAACAGTATTACATTGTTAAAAATACTTATTCGCAAACAAAAGTAGTATTAAGCATTAAAAAAATTCCACTGCTAGACTTTATGAAATAGAAATAAATTTAAATTTACAAATCATACCAAAAATTGAATTACTTTCAATATTTTCTTGTAATTTTCAACTTGCACCTCTTGGTTCTGTCATAGCCTGCCCGGCTTTTGGACATCTTTGGACATGCACTTGTACGCGCTGCAGTTTTTTGGTTCTGAATTTCCACCATGATCCAAATCAGAAATGAGACTTTGTGTTTAAGATTTCACTTCCAAGCTCCCCTTCTGCCTGTGGGACCTGCTCCTTGGGCTTTTCATCAGCTGCCATTTTCGACGGCATGCAGTAATTTCATGGCTCATTGCAAGCGCTGAAAACCTTTGAAACTGCAAATGTTAACTTTGCCTGGCCCGGAGCCATTTAGGAAGCGATTAATTTAGCAAACAGAAGTGAGCCACTCTCTCCTCCCCTAGCCTGTGCATAATTTTTGGGGGGCTTCTATCTGTATTTGAGTAAGAGTGAGCAATGTAATGACGACTGCTGTAATTGTGGTTCCTGGCTGTATCTCTAGTCATCTCTCTTGGCTGGGGCTAATGCAGGATGTAGTAGAGGTGGAATCACTTGGAACACGCTTGACCTTATTTCTTGTTACGAGTTGTTAAAGCTGTTAAAGCTGTTAAAGCGTGTTAAGAGAACATGTTTGTTTGCAATTTCCACACCTCTCCATCACCGCATCTATATATTTGCAAGCTTCAGACTGAATGATCACGACATTCCCGTATCTTTCCGAGATGTGATACGGACGCAACAATTCAATTTACCTAAGCAGTGGAGAGAGGGAGCGAGAGCGTTGATGGGGGGGCTTTTTGGCAGTGCCACGCTCAGGAAATAGTGGTGTAGAGCTCTCCGTGTTTGCCCATCCTGCAGGCATGTTTTGTCACTGAGTCTGTGCAGTTAGGCATGGGAGAGGCAGAAGGTAGCGGGTCGACAAGCCTTCCCCCACAGCTGTGCCCCTCCAGCCTGGCACCCCACTCCTTGCAGCCAATATGAAAACAAATTCTCACCACTCTTTGCGATTAATTTTCCTTTTGCGGGTGGAAAAGTCCTGACAACATAACGTATAGTGGGTAGTGTACAGGAGGTATGCTATACACAAGAGCAGAAGCAGCTCACGAAAAATCAGTTTATCCCCCAAGAGTAATGTCCCTCCGTGCTGGGACTCAGTCTGGAGTGTTGGCCCCCTTGTGTGCATATAGATCAGGGAAACTAAAAAGCTCAAACTCTTGTTTACCGTAACTTTATTATATTAGTTCTACTG
>KN485832.1:34881-46216 GCA_000787095.1 Periophthalmodon schlosseri
GCAGCAGCCTCTGAGTCTCCCTGATACTGTATAATTACAAGAACAAGGACAACACTTTGCATTGGAAACATTGTGATGAAACTTATCCCAAGAGGTTGTTTAGCTACAGACCCAGAGGTGTGCTTCAGATTCACCGCTACTCACATGGAGGACACAATGAGAAGCATCTTAGACAGCATCTTTTGGTCTATTTCTCATTGTTTTATTTATTTTCTATATTTAGAAAAAAATCATACTGTAACTTTAATGCCTAATCTTAACCCCTTAATGAAGTTAAGTCTGAACCATCCTTAATAAACTGTTCATTATGAATTAAGTCTTTGCTGGGCCTGTCACAATAACACATTTTGAAACACGATATATCGCTACAGATTGCGATAAATGATAATATTGAAACTACTTCATGCCTCTGACACAATTAAAATAAATCAGGATAATCTCAGTATCATTAGGAGGCTTGAGTTGCAACACATAAACAGCAGAATGAACCAATAATTAACCATAGAAGTTATTTATTTAATCCTTTATAGCTCAAATCTGACCTTATTACTTAAAAATGGCAATGGCATCTCCCCATTTTTGCAAAGAAATTGTACACACAATAAATATTGAGCCCCAAAATGTATTGTTCCAGCTTTTATATATTAAACAGTAAGTCAAGATGGCTGTGCTAATCAAGATGTAGTTATTATAAAGTTGTACAAGAAAAACAACTTGAATGCTTTACTCACAGATACTTTATCCACTTATCTATTACCTGTCTTTACTGCAAGAGGCAATATAACACCATGGTTAAAAGCGATTACAAGATTTAACTTTGAAGCTATTATTAATCACTATTGCATCTTTGCTAATAATATAAAACCATTTACATTTAACTTTGCACTGTTCACTTTCATTCTTAACCTCACAACAGATTCCACAGATGTTCAATAAACAGCTTGCAATAGTTCAGAAGTCAAGGATGCACATACACAAAAGAGATCCAAATCCTGCTCATAATGCTCCATTAAAACCACCCATTGACTTTTGCGATGCATTGCGGAAACTACCGCTTCCTTACCTGGATGCCCTCAAACCACATGTGCATCCTGTTTCTCCCCCACACCATTAATTTCACTGAAAGCCATTCACAATAACCACGAGATACTGGGCAGCGTTGCTCAATGCTTTCTTCCTCCTTCTTATCATAAAGGTCCCACATGTCTTGGCAATATCCCCAAAATAAAAAAAAGATAAATTTCTCCTAATTACGTCCCTCGAACAATGTTGTTTGACGGCCAGACACGTCAAATTAAATAGTATTTTGATTCGGCAAAAGTGGTGTCAAGGTCTTATATATTTTCATTGCAGGTACATTGACGGATAAATTGTGCGGGAGAGAACAGTAATTATAGGGTGGAAATAACATCAGAAATTAAGCAAATTGTGAAAGGGCTCGCTTTTAAATAGGTTTGAGCAATGAATTAAAAAGACCATTAACTGGAAGAAGCAGGTGTTATGATGGCGGCCCAAACAAAACAAATAGGACGGGGGGAGGGGGTAGATGCAGGTGTGTGCTGTTATCTATGGACAATCCCATGTCATTACAGAGTGGAGCTGTATTTAGCAGATTTGCCACACTTTCACACTGTGTCCATTTGTAATGCATTGTTAAAATCGGGCTACAATTTTTTTACAATTCCAATCATTCAGGCCAGTGGTGTTATGAACAGCTTTATGATAAGATTTGTCATATTGCAACGTTGTAAACGTTGCTTTGTGGTGCAGAGTGGCAGGGTGGTTAACGTCACAGCAAGGATATTGAAGGTTTGGTCTGGGGTCAGCTGACCTCAATCTCACTTTACCATCTTCTCACTTTACCATCTGTTTTCTCAAGTACAGCAACCACCCGCCGGAAAGGAATTAATGTTATGAGGAAAATATGCGACTTGAATCTAAATATTACAAATATTTAAAGGGCTGAACAGGTACACCAACTTTATACATATCCCATTGATATTGTTTTTATTCATATGTTAAGCTTTATACTGTTATTGTGTGGGTGATCTGATTCTTAATGACGTGCTCCACAAAATGAACTATTACCATAAATTAAACTCTAAATTGTTAAAAGCTAAAAGCAAACTAAATCAGCTTGAAACACATAATAAACAAACTGTAACTAAACAGTGACTCACTCAGAACTTGCACACAACCAGGTTTTTGGTCCACAGCCCAAATTTTGCCATTCTGTCCTTACTGTACATTTCTCAAACTTCTTTCCTCCCCTCCCCTCTTCCACACATCTGAACCAATTCAAATTCAAATTGTCCTCTCCATAAATCACAGCATATGATTCCAGCAAATATCAAAAGGCAGAGGATCAGAGTCTCATTTCACCCCATTTTGTGTTGCCATATTTCTTCTTTCATTTTTTTTTTTTTTTTTTATCAAACTTGTCTAGTCTTTTCATGAGCCCAGAGAAATGTAAAGGTGATGAGAGGTCCTGTGGCTGATAGGACAGTGGGCCGCTGCCGTGATCACACAAAATTACATCAAGTTTTCCCCTCAGCTGAGCTTTTTTTATTTAATCAAAGTTTCTTGCCGCCCGATGGTGCCCTGTCTTTGGGCCAGGTGTCAACCGCTCTCCCATTGATGTCAATACTCTGTAATCACAATGTCTATCCACAGATGCCTGCTTGCTCCAGCGTCTCACAGGGGCATCGCTAGCCCTGCCTAAAACCTTTGAGGCATGAGAGATTATTTCTGCAATCTAAAAGTGTGAACAACCTCTAGGAAGAAACCAAATCACAATATAAAGTAATTAAGCACATTATCAACGTGGAGGTTAATTAGCGAGACCCGGTACACCCGCTCCACTCGCAGCATTGCAAACAGGCGAATACTGCAGTTTTTTCCCTCTTTTTGACCACACATGTCTATGCAACGGCGGGCACTTGATTGTTACTGTTTGGGGCTCTGAAATTGATTAAACAACTCGCAATCCAGTTTAATTAATGGGAACTATCTGTAGTTCAAAGCTATTTAGTTGAACGTTGCACCCCTCCGTCTCATTTTACTCAGACAATCATAGAAATTAATTGAATTCTAGCATACGGTATGGAATAACCTTAAAACAATCTTTGATGTTACAGCCTACATTAGAAGCCATTGTGCGCATAAACACAGCCAACCTGTGAGTTGATATAGGCACTTTATCCATTTACATGAAAGAGCCGTGCCAAGCTGAAATATCACAATACAGCCTCCACAGCATGGACAGCCTCTGTATCTCCCAAGTGCAGCCCAGTCCAAAATGGCACATTGACAACAACATACATAGTTGCTGCATAAAAACAAAAGCAAGGCATTCCTAATTATTGACAACCAACATATATTTACTTTTCCTCATTTCAAAACGATAAGTCCTTCAAGCCCCAGTCGGCGTCTGCAGTGCGAAGATGTCCCTATCAAAAGCGACAGGCGTACCTGTTTGTTGAGGGAAACTTGGCAGGAGAATCCCTTCTGTGGCAGCCGGGCTGGAGCCATTAACCAACTTAACTTTCTTCTGCTCATCGTACTTTGATTACTGCCTTTGTGCCTTTTATCTGGCTTTATTGCATTGGAGGAAAATAAAACATTTGGCATGGGCTCAGCTGGTGCTCTTTCTGGTAACAGTTGGTTAAAGTTACTGTTTTTGACCCATTAAATCTGTTTTTACTTTTACTATTACTATCAGCCATAAGCTTTTGGAGAAATGGTATCATTTCATAAACAATTTGCATTGTGTTTTTATCACTGATTTCCCCATGCATCATGTTCTGTTGTTTAGTTCTTCCAGACTCAAAATGAGGTCCTTAATAAATCAGATTGTATCTCTGTCCAACAAAAACATGCCAAACAGCTGCTCTGTGGGTCTTAAACTTAAAAGCATCATGGCTGACCTTCTTCACCTCCTCTCTCTCCTCTTTTCTCTCCCCTTCCCCCTCCTTCTCTTAAATGGCTGAAGGTTGAGATGGCTCCCGTCCAACATCTCTGCGCCTGGGACCACACAGATGGGGAGAGATAAAAGTTGTGTGTGTGAGCTGCCATTTTGCACAGGAGTGAAGGGTGAGGAGGGGGGAGGAGGAGGGGGTAAAGGGGGGAGCCACCTGCACCGTGACATCACAGCCTTATCACACTGATCATGTATCACCTGCAGCTCGGCGTCAGGCCCCACCAGACACATTTCATCTGTCATCTGGCCGAGGATCTCGATATAATTTAGTGTGCTGATGTGACATCCCGAGCCGGCCTGTTGCCAACGCTAATCTTCCACTGGAGGACTCTCATCTCTGCGCGCACTCATGTCCTTGTGAGCATCTATCTATCAGATGGAGCCATGAGTCGAGGAATCTGGAGTTCAAAACTATATTTCTATATTTAGAATTGGCTTCATAGTCCAGTTATTGACGGTGAGGAGCCATTACTCAGTTGCAAACTCACTACTGGCCTTGCATGCTGTCACTGTGCTTGTTTGATTATGGCATTTTGAGGTGGAGAATGCTTGCCTGGGATCCAGTTCTGTCTGTATGTCCTATACAAAAGAATCCTTAGTCCGGTCATCACCTCCTCCACTGCGCATCAGGCCAAACTTTTTCCTTTAAATTTCAGGGACACATGGGAAACAAACAAGCTCATTGGTCATTTAGAACAAAATCAAACTTGTCTCACCTTAGATTAACAGTGTGCTTCATTCATTAATTTGGCAGAAATGTACGATGTTCCTTGCATTTTTCCCTTTCTTCTCTTTTTAGTCATACGCAGCCATATTTGTTTTGTTACTAACAACAATGCATGTCCCTAATTGGCTAATCCACCTGTCAATCACGCCCACCTGAACTTGATGAGATTAAATCGGTGTCCAGGCTACACATCTTGTAAAGTATTGGAGAAGTGTGTATTCCACGCAGCCATGTGTCTATCACTTGAGGAGTGACTGACAAATAGTGGGGACTTTGTGGAAAAATTAATAAAATAAAAGGAACTAATTACCATTGTATTCCATGTAATATGTTAGAGAGTGGTCAAACAGCCTCAGTAGAAGAGGATATCCTGATGTTTCTGTAAAATATCAATATTGAATTGTGTCCTTCTCAAACCCAAAACTTATAACAAGCTTGTAGTAATTATCCTTTTTTCTACATTGCAGGAAAACAATATATTGTCAGAGATGTTAAACAGATGCTATAGCAGCTGGGTAAGTGTCTTCAGCCCACAATGTTCTGAAGAGAGTGAGCATCTGTCTTTTACAGTGTGCTGAGAGAAACAGACAATCTGATTTGTACATTTGCATACAAAGATTCAGAAATGCAGACTTTCTTTTCAAATGTTCTCCAGTTTCCACTATGCGACTATGGAACGGAAACTTTTGGAGTAAGTATGCAAAACTGAGATTATCATATAAAAGCCAGGAGCAAAAAACACACGCAGTATCAAAAAGCATAACCTAATTAGAAGCACTAATCAACTTTAATGTCTTCATATTTAAGGAGGGGAAGGGTAATTAGTGCTGGGGTGCCGTCTCTTCCTCTGCAGTCATGCTACTAACAAGAGCGGATGCTGTCGAGAATGGCCACCCATATAACAGTTAATTGCAGGTCTTTGCCCTCCAGCACCCTCCCAGTCATAGAGACAACAGGGAAATTGGCCATTTCAGCGAGTGCAGCTATCATTAATAATTAATGACATTTTCAAGAGTCAGACTGTCCCTAAAAACCCAAGCAAGTGGTGCAGCAGGAGCCACGCGCGTGTCCCTGCTCTGATAGCAAATATAGGCTTTTACTGAGAAGTTTAGTTCTCTGTCCTGCATTTAGATGTGTCAATGCAGTGAAATATTTAGTCTCCTGCCTGAAATAGGGCTTAATGGACGGTGTTCATATATATTCATATAGCAATTTCTATATTGTGGAACAAATAAAGGTTATTTTATTCATCATTACATCTCTCAAGTCAAGAGCATGACAGCAACATAAAACAGTTGGGCCCATCTTACATCTGAAAATGATCATGAATACTATTTAACAGTTTAGGGACTTCAAACTCTTCAAGCTTAAACTACAGTTATTGTGCATTGAAAATTCTGCATGACAATTCTCATTGTGGTATAGCATAGTATCAAGCATTTTTCTTGTTTAAAAATGGACAACACTAGTGGACAATCTACCAAATAAGCTACAACCTACAACACATTACTTGTAATTTCATTACCAAAAAAGTTTACTGCAAACGAAGAGGTGTTTCACACATGCCTTTAGTAAATCATGACTCTCACCACTTTCTGACTCCTCAAACCCCACGCTGCAAATCCCTACAAACTTGTCGACTCTTTTGATCCGTTTATAGTGTTCCAGTTCACTTGCAGATCGCGCCCGGCCTTTCAGAGTGCGCACACCTGTTGCCTGAGCCTTGATTCCGTTTTTTGATCTGGCAGCCCTTGGACAAAAGAGACGAAAGAGGAGGCTGAAGAAGAGAACAGATCCTTATCCGATGCACTCTATACCGGACAATGAATTTCTACCCCACCATTCAAATATATCTGCAGAATGCTTGAGTGATTCATTACAGAAGATCCTCAAGTGTGACAATGGACCACAGAAATGAGAGATGCTATCTGTCATTTCCCTGATCCTCCTTATCCCCGTGGCCTGTGTACCTCCATTAATTAGAAAGTAGGGATTTCCACTCATCAACTGATGGGCTTCATGCTTTGGGCCAGCACAAATCTCTGCGTCCCCACTATCTCTCCATCGCCTCCTTGTCTGCAAACCACCTTGGATTGTTCACACTCAAAACTGGGTCTCAATATTTTGGATGGCTTTAGCGATTCATAAAGTGATAAGAGAGGAAAGTTATTCTTGAATGTCATTATAAGGTGAAGATCATTTTTGACTGATTTTTATTCTCCAAAACATGCTCATAAAAATATATTAAAACAATATATATATTCCGTTAAAAATGCTTTGCTTTAAATGTACAGATCTACACAGATGACCCAGATTGCTCCCTTCTAAGTGTGAAGGCAGAACCATTCCTTATTTAACATAGCCCATCATGTTTGAAATCTATTATTTTATTTGACTTTACTGTTGTGGTCTTACACTAGTTGTAGTATATCAGAGCATTCTAAAACTATTCAAGGAAGGCCCAACTTTGTCCTATTTATAAATATATTTTTCAGTATCAGCCTCCAGCTCAAATGGGTATCTAGTTTCAATATTGTTTTTGTACCTGGGTATCCATTAATCTAATTTGCTTTCCAATACTTCCCTATGATGATATTAGCAAAATAAAAAATCAATTCTATCAACTGAACAAAAAGTTTTAGCTAGTAGCTAAGCTACTTTTTGTCCAGTTGAGAGAATTTAATTTTTCTTTTGCTATGGATCATACCTGGATGACTGAGGGATTACACAGATATAGTGATATTACTCGTCATTCTGTGCTTCTTGCTCTATCTATGTCAATATTTTATAAATGTATTCCTTTAAAAACACAAATGTGGCATAGGATTTTCTTTGAGAGCTAGCAAAGAGTGGAAGTTGTTATATGGTTTTCTATATATTTCTTTCTTGCATTTAAACTACTCTCTTTTAAGAGGGAGATACTAAAACGCTTAAGCATAACTGGACACTAAATGCAAATATTATTATATGACAAATGCTAGAGTTTGAAACATGTAAATCTACATAATGAAAGATGTTATTTAGCAGTTTAGCTAAATCACCCTTTGACCCTGCTGCGGAGAGGAGGTATTGGGGAGATTTCACAGCTTAGGCTTGTTCATATCCACAGTCCCAGTTAAATCTGCTCCATAAGAGAAATGCAGGATAAGCTCTGCACACATTACTGCTGCAGCTACACAACTGGCAGCATCAACCCAGCTCCTTAGCACGCCACACTAAAACGCCAAAATCTGACGACAAGAGAAACAAAACGCACAACATCATACAGCTCATATCATGCATTCTCTGTGGGGATTTAGCAGCTATACATTCCACATTAGTACTGCGGTTTGCAAAATTTGAAAAAGCATCTTGCTGTTTTAGCCCGTCTTTGTTTAGAGGTAATTTAAGTTTTCCCAAGTGCCACCCAGGGGAGCTATATCCCCATGAAGCCCATTTTGTAACTTCTCTTTTCTTTAACTTCAGCCCTTATATCCAAATGTAATTATTTAATATACACCCACTCATAGTGTGCATGTGAGATATGAATATAATTGTATGTTACTTTTTAATTACAGGAGAAAATCTAACTTGTAAGATGATGGGCTGGAAGGTGCCATTGCATTGTTATTTTTTTCATCCTGGTTTTCTGATTATGTGAGCCGGGCTCCTTTGCTAAGCGATGATAAGCAGAATTTCCATGTTCTCTGCATAATTAATCCATCTTTGCCTCTCTTCATGCCAACTCCGCCGTTATCGCCCGCACATGCCTGAATTGCAAAAGAATCCTCTCTTCAATTGGAACTTATTGATATTCGAAAAAACTGGAAATCCTCAAAATTTAAGCCACAGATTGTTAAATGGATTAATTTCGCGGCAATCGCAAGCATCTAACGCGGAGAGACAGGCACGGCAAATTGAAAGTGTCTCCTGTTTGTGGAGTTTTAGTCCCAAATGATAGGGTTTATTGGCATGTTTTTTCCTCCATAGAGAAAAATTACCATTTATTTGCATGCCATAAAATACTTTTATATGGTTCGAAATTCAGAGGAATTTCTTTCAATGCCTGTCATTGGCTTCATGATAACAACTTGAGCTTCCCACATCTGGACGCTTTTGATACTGGCTGAAAGGAATGTGTGAATATTTAATATTTTTATCTGTTCTCATCGATGGTTTCACTATTAAGGATGGCTCTGCTGTTTGCATGGAGCCTGCCAGATGTAGATTTATTTTCTGAGCTGTCTTCGGCCTGCCTTTCTCTGAATATATTGATGCATTTTCCATTTTGCTTTGCACTGATGCCTCTGCATATGTAATAAACCAGCAGACACACTTATAAAATACATCAACACACTGTATAATAATGTGGAGGCTGCACTCCCTCATGCATACACAGGGAAAGGGGAGAAAAATCAACTACACATATCAAATATAATTTAGTTGACCTCATAAAAATGAATCAGGTGGAATCACAGCATGTCAAAACACATGAGGTGCTCATGTTTAAAGCAGCAAATCTGTTATTTGTTCACTTTGCATAAAAACCTTTGACACACAGTGATATATTGAAACACAAGCTGGAGCTGCACAATGAGTCGTAATGTTTACACATACGGATGGGCACAAGAGAGGAGACTTGAGAGGGGAAAATGTCACACAACAAAATGATGACAAAACATGACATGAACAACATGAATCATGTCAAATGTTTTGGACTTAATATATTGATTCAAATGTTTTTACATGTTTAATTTATAAAGAGCACAATTCTATCGAAATACACATTTGTAAACATTACCACAGAAGCATGTACTTTATTTAATGACAGCATGTAAAGACCTAATTTGGGTACTTTAATTGTTCTAATGTGTAAAAATAGACCGACCTCTCGTATAATATTAATAAAACAATAATTACTTAATAACAATATTTTTGTATTGTTGTTTTGCACATGTACATGCCTGTGTGGTTAACTTTAGCACGTGCTGGCAATTCCGAATTGTATCTGGAGCCATTTTCTTCCTGTCAGACAAATGTGTAACATCGTCTTCAATGCAGCTCCTTTCCGTCACCTTGTATTCTACAGACTGCATTCTTATATATGTTTGAACAATTTAGTCCTACTGTAATAATTCAACAAATATGTTATTTTAATCCATAAAAGACTGACTGTTTAGCCCCTGGAGGCGTTACACTCACAGCCCCTGACCACATAAAGTGACAACAGGAAGACTGTACTTTATGTGTCGGTCCTCCTCCTCTCTCCCCAAAATCCTCTTTTTACATATCTGCACTGTTCCAATGGGAGGAGCATAGTTTGTTCATCCCGCCCCTTTTAACATTTTCATCTCTTCTTTTTGTAATCTTGAAATGCTTTGGGCTTCGGTGGCATTTGTATTCTGTAATTGTTGAGGTTTCCCGACTTTGGTCAGCATGATAGCTTGTTGTGGTATTGTTTCAAAGCATGGCATAGGACATTATATTCTGCCCCGAGAGAGAGTGAGAGAGAGGGAGGGGGTAGAGGAGAGGGGGTAGTGGTAGTGGTGGATAGGGCTGGCACATGGGTCTTTAAAGCCGGGGGTGATTTTGGCACAGCGGTCGGGCGAAGTGGGCACTCTCTCAGACATCTGTTTGCTCACTGCTGCTGCTGCTGGAGCTCTGCTGGTGGGACAGAGGGACAGACAAGCAGGACAGGGGGACACAGGAGGGCAGGGGAGAGGGGGACAAGGGAGAGGGGGACAGGAGGAGAGGGGGACAGGGGGAGGGGGGGACAGGAGGAGAGGGGGGCAGCGGCACTATTTGCTTACAGGCGTTCTGTGTGGAGTCGGGTGGAGGGGGGGACAGGGGAGGGGGGGACAGGGGAGAGGGGGACAGGGGAGAGGGAACACCGGGACACAAGAATGGATCAGGGGGAGATAGGGACAGAAGGACAGGAGGCAGGAGGATGGTTGAGAGGAGGATGTGAAGAGGAGGGAGAGGAGAACAAGGGAGAGGAGGACAGGAGGACAGGGGATAGGGGGACAGGGGAGAAAGGATGGAGGCGGAGCGCTAAGGCACAGCTCACATGGATGCCAACATCTTCATCAGAACAAACAACTTGGACTGGATAAAGGATCATTACTGAAAGTGGTGACAGAGAGGCAGATTATGTGGCATGTTGGACTAGGTTGCTGTGTAGAAATCAATATTAAGTCAAATCTGATGTTAGTTACAGAGATGATCTTTTCTTGTTTTAAATATTTCCTAAATTTGAATTTGAGTGACTCTCAAGTGCTTCCTTTTAAATGCGACCAGCTCCCATTGGTCTGTCCCTGTCTGCTCTGATTGGTTGTTGGGAAATGCCTGTAGCTATGTAGATCCAACTGTGGTTGAGTGTGACAGATATCTTATTGGTCGCCCACCCGTCACAATTACCCCATGAGGTGTATCTTGCAATACGTGTTTTTATTAATTTCATAATGAAATGAGGTAATGGTGCAATAAAATATTACATCCTATCCTTCATTATTGTAATATAAAAAGAGAGAATTGTTCAAATCAGAATGTGTATGTACAGGGAAACATGCCATAATGAAAACACATAATGGCAAAAACAAAAAGAAAAAAAAAATATTTAAAAATATATATGCAGTGTTCTATGAGAAAGC
>KN485832.1:49319-64754 GCA_000787095.1 Periophthalmodon schlosseri
CAAAGACATGTTTTAATAATAATAATAATAATAATAATTATTATTATTATTATTATTATTATTATCAAATCAACAAATCAAATCAACCACGTTTTGTTAACGTGTCACACCATTTGAGGCCGGACACCAGATCAACAAATGGGATCAAGTGCATCATGGAAGAATGAGTGGCTAAGCTGCTACTGGGCTAATCCCGGGGCATTTACCAATATCGGCTCAGATTGGTCTCTGATATGACAAGGACCACAAGCCACATAACAGCAAATTACCTTGGGCCACAGCAGGTCCTCCACACTGTTTCTCTCCATCTGTGGATGACAGGAAATGTGAGTAGACAACTGTTCTAATAGTGGAATTGATTTTTAATTCGTATTTTTAATAGACCTATTAGTTTTTACGCGCAGTGGAATTAAGTGCAACTTTGCCAACGGTCAGTCTAAAAAGTGTTGCTAATTAAGACACTCAATTAATAAGAAAGTAACTATGAATCAAGTGAGGTTCATCAAACCACAGCTACGATATCCCGAGAGGAACAAACGTTATCTTCAAACAAAAGCGCGAAACGTTTTCACCTCCCTAGTCAGTCCGAGCGGATCGCGGCGAAGCGCAGCCTCATCGCGGAGAGACGCTGCTGAAAAAGAGTGAGAGAGCGCGAGAGAGCAGGAGGAGGGTGTGTATGTGTGTGTGAGGGAGAGAGGGAGAGACAGACAGAGAGAGAGAAAGCGAAGCCTGAGCCAGAGAGACGAGAAAGATAAAGGAAAGACAGACGGAACGATAGACTTGTGCGTAAAAAGTACTAGTGCCCCCTCTTTTCTTCTACTCCTTCCTCCTATCCTTCCTCTTGTTCTTTCTCAATTTCCATCAGACAAAAATCCCAACCGGCTGCTTGGATGAACCAAAACCTATCGATCTGTCAGTACTACACCTGGATTCACTGACCAGCGCGCAGCAGGCATGTCCCGAAGGAAGCAGAGCAACCCCAGGCAGATCAAACGTAAGTTTCTGTTTTTTATGCCGCCAAGCTTTGACTCCAAATCCGCTTATTAGACTTTGTGTAATATTGTAACGCGACTGACCACAGTGGAGCTGATTACGCTGCGTGTAACTATCGCCACGCGTGTGCTGTCTGTCATGGTCCGTGCGCTCCAGTCTTCCCCTGCTCTTGTTTTCAACACCTCGCTTATAGTCCAGATCCCCCGGTGCTGCTTCCACAAACTTTTAGTTACTGCCGCTGCACTTATTTAGTTACTCGCTTTCCAGCGTTGCTCCATTATTTATGACAAAACTATACCTGATTCAACCTCCTGTGTTGCTGAAATGTACAAACTATTTGTCTTGTCTCAAATTGTCGATCTTGAATTCGGTGTGTTTTGGTTGCACTCATTTGACGACTTGACTTGTGAGTGTAATACACACACACACACTCACACACTTGATGTTTACCTACTGTCGGGCCTGTAATTGATTCTCTATTGATTACCCATACTGACATTAGATGATGTGTGGCTCATGTTTAAAGGAGAAGAGGTGACTGAAATTTTGGATGCTTGTATTTCCTTTGCTCTCCTGATATTTTTGTTTGTTTAAAAGGAACCCACAATTTTGGTTTATAACAAGTTATATTACACATAAATTGTAATGGATTTGAAATATGTCTAAATTATTGTGATTGAAAATATACATAATATGATATTACATAAAAGACACAAATTTACAATGACATTTTTCTTATTCTTAAATCTGATGATATTTTGTGACAATCACACCCACACACTCACATTTAAAACACACACAAACACTTCATCCTTTTAGCCATCTTTTGTTGCAAAAGCTATTGGGCTGTTTTATTATGATTTGTTTATAGCTCTCATATCTCAAAACCAAAGGGCAAAAATGTTGCATGTCTCAGTTTTGAGTTTGGATGTGGATTTACACCACGTTTGCTGGTGTCTGTGCCACTGTGTGTGTGCTGTACATTTGTGTCAGATGTCTATCAAAAATGAAAGGGATTTTATATTATTTAGTATTGGCTTAGTTAAAAGACGTTGGTGCCATAAATTTATTCCACTATATTTCTTTTCTTTTTTTTTTTTTGCTTGTAACTTGATATAATATGTGGTTAGTGTAGCACAATTCTATACATTTATAAATTACTAAGGATATCTCGTCTTGTGTATAAACAGCATGTTGTGCATGATAACTTAATTTAACACTTAATTTATACTTACTGTGGGGCTACAATACAATAAAAATAAGACTTAAAAGAATTTAGATTTTTAAGATAATTACCAATCTGGTGATCAGTCGGACTTGCTTTTTGCTTGTTCGTCGTTTAGTCCCCACAGCTAACCATAATCAGGACCACGACAAGGATGACGTGATAGGCCCAGTGTCCTCAGGCCAATCCAAAAGCTGCGTCCATGTTTTTGTCGTCACGTGAAATAAGTCGGACATTATCTGAACATGTGTGTAGGCCTGTCAAGATAATAAATGTTGAAGTACGATATATTGCTGAAGAAAATATAGGCGATAAACGATCATATTGATTGCCATTTTGCCACTGACACGATCACCCTAAAGCAGGATTCTCCCCCCCAAAAACAATTCTATATGTACTGTATTGTTAATGAACATGAGCTGTAATTAATAAATGAAACAATTATGAGTCATTTATTCAGCCCTCAACAGCTCAAATCTTTTCACAGTGCAAAAAAAGAACTAAAAGTTCAAAGAAGAAGCACCTACGATAAATATGGACCCCCCCAAAAGAATTGTTCCATCTGTCATTTATTGAACGATAAGTCGATGTAGTGATTATCATGACAGCCCTACATGTGAGTGTGTCTTTGTTATTGGGACCAGGTCTTATGTGGATGACTATTTGACTGTGTGTAGATGGTATTAATATGGAGCAGTGTCTAAGTGTCTAATCAAACTATAGTGCAACAGAAAGGTCAGGAGGAGCCTGGATCCTCTCAGCGCCGGGAACTCTGGGAAAAAGGCACTCCACTGAAGTCAGCACAGACAGTGGTTTTAAAGGACAAAAAGGTTGTTGGGCGCAGTCCCCCCACCCCTCCTGCATACATTGGGCTGTTATCTAAAATTGTGATTTATGCAGTATTTTAATATTTTGCTTATTCTTTCCCCTTGGGTGCTCTCTGAGCAGTGATAAAAAGGCGATGCTGAAAGAGCACCATTAATTTGCTCCGATGACTGTGGAGATAAGGCCAGATAATGGGAAAGATAAGCAGGGAAGATATACCATCTGAAACCCGATTATTACCATTAAAATTCCAGCCCAGCAATCTGCAGCTGCCTGATAATTCCTTCTCCGTTTCCACCACTTTGGATGATAAGGCAAAAAATAGTCACTCAGTGCTCCTTGATTAGGCTGCCTGGATATCCCGATAATACTGTGATAAATTATGTATTTTCCCTTGTTTTTTTCCCTGAAACGTTACATCAGATTTTTTTATATAAATATATATTTCTATGCCCCTCCTGTATCCCCCTCCCCTAGTTGCTTCTTCCAGAGAGCGGAACAGAGCCATAGACTTTTATTGTAATAAGAGTTCGATGGAAGGAGCAGATAGTGGTGGAGGTGTTTTGTGTGGGAGCACATATCAATGTTATCAGCTCATCTCCCAGGGCCAGCTGCTAGCTGCTGTTGTTTTTAGCCTTATCACCCTGTGCCAATATGCCAATAAATTGCCCAGATTGTTAGCTGTTCGGAGACAGGTCAGTGGAATTTGACAGGAATGATGAAAATATCGCTGATGCTGGCTGGATTGCGATTAGCTGCTGTAATATGGTGCGTGAATTCCTCCAAGCTGTAGCCTCTCTCTCCCCTCAGCCCTCTCCTGCTCCTGTGGCTGGTGTCCATACCTCTATTGGAGCCGAGAGAAGGAACATTTTGATGCTTAATAGGAAGAAAAGATATGAGCAGGCTGAATTGAAACCAGGCCCTCAGAGTAATTTTTCTGTAAAATTGCCCCAAAGTTTGGCGGTGGGTGTTGGGGGAGTGTGGATGATGTAGGGAGCCTGTGTTTATGGGAACATATTGGAGCAGCCCTGTGAGGCCACGCGGCGACGTCTAATGTCAAATGTGCTTATTAAACTGACTTAGTGCTCTACCCTTTGTGTTGTCTTCACCATATGGAGCGGCCCACTGTTTCCCCATACACTGCATGTGCACACTGTATGGTCATTACGTTGCTCTTTTATTGCATTATTGTGTAGGACTTTTGCAGTAAGACCCCTGTACAATGTCACTGTATATTTCATCGCCTTCTACTGGTGCTGATCCTCTACATGCAATATGGCCTATATGCTGATTATTGTTACTGATTATTTTTGGCAAAGCTATTATTTCCCATAGTATATTTGGGCCTAAAATTGATTGACATTATGATTTTACTGTATGTCTTATTGGCTGTACCGTGTACCATGTTACCCACTACATACTTATATGAAAACATTACATTTTCCACTAATCTGCTAATTATTGCATTACGAACTGTTGTTTAAAAGTATGTTGTTTTAATTGTTATTGTTTTTACTTTTCAGTTTTTCTGTTTTATTCAGATTTTTTTTTTCATCCCAGCCATAATTTTTGTTCCTTGTCGCTCTCCCTCCCTCTGTCTCTCTCTCTCTGTGTAGTGAGTCTCTCCAAGTCCTTTAGCATAAGGCCACTTTATGTAGCGTCAGCATACAGTTTATCATATCAGGTGACGTTTCTATCTTTGAGGGGCATTTATCAGAGGCAGATTACAGTGCTAAGGGATAAGGGAGTGTTTACTGTATTGACTGCCAACATTCTGGACGTGTGTGTGTTTGAGTATACATTAGTGTTCCTGCTGTACATATGGGGAGGAGCTTAGGCGCTTGATGGAGAGAAGTCAGTTTTTGTTGAATTCTGTCATCCTTTCCGCACTTACTCTCCATCTGTTTGTATGCTTACTCTGTTTATTTAATGTCCTCAAAGAAAAAGCAGTCATTCAATAATTTATAAAGCACTGCCTAGTGCCTATATGTAACATCTGATTTTGTCCATATTCCAAGAGTTCTGTTACATCAAAACGTAAAAGTAAACAATAGTTACCCTTAGAAGTACAAGTCCAAAAGGTTGCTAAGAAAAATGTAACTTAACACTGCCCACCTCTCTGTACCGTATTGTCATATACATCATTTTAGCCTTTGCTCGCTAAAACCTGTCCTTCTCCGGTACAGTCAGATGTAGTCAGATGTGTTGGGGGCGTGAAATCAAGAGGAGTGCTTTGTTTGCCTGCCCGCGTGTGTATATTTAAGGGTCTCTCTTTCATCGGGTGACAATCAGGACGTCTCCAGTGTTCGTCTTGTTGATTTCTGTCAGGAGAAGAATGGTTTGCGAATGCCAACTTTCCCTCCAACATCTGTTCACTGCCAATAACAGCTTGTGGCTCGTCTTAGCTGAAGGATCCCTGATTGCCTCCTCCACTTTTGACACACAAACACAATGCAGATGAATGTCATATTCTTATAATGTTTTACCATTGTGTCTGCACTAAATGTTTTGCATTAGGGACATCTTTATAGAAAAGGTGCTTGTGTCAGTGGTGTACACATATGGAAGATGTTTTCAGAGATTCATATTTGCTGCTTGACTGTAATAATGATTTCACTGAATTAAAAACTTGTCTAATTAAAACTACTGTCACATTAATTATATCCAAGGGTAGGTGATTTTTACAATAAAAAATAATCTCTCTATTTTGGAGTATCCCTATACTTTATGTAAATTGATGTTAAAGTTTAAGTACTACTAATGTGAAATTACTGTAGAACGACACACAGAAATATGCAACTTTTATTACTGTTTTTTTATTTTTATTTTTTGTATTTATTTATTTTATAAACATTATAGTCAGTATTCAAATGTTGCATACCTTCAAAACAACATTTACAATATTATTATTTTTTTTCAGTTATCTGAATTATATATCAAATTGTCATGATAAGTCCTGATATTGACCTGTTATAAATCTCTACAGTATTTGTGAGCCCAGTCCAGTCTTTCATGATACTTAAATAGTACTTTTTACATTGCATTTTTCACTTACTTCCCAAAAAGGGAGCCAGTCTGCGCCTACAACCTTTTAAATATTGAATCAAATTAGGAATATTTCTAAATCTCAAATGAAAATGCCAACATGTGAGACACATTACCGTTTATTGTTTGGTTGTTGCATCACAGGTCTTCACTCTTTTGAACTGCAGCTTAAAACATGCACTGTAATCTAAATCTGGTGGTCTTGTTTGTCTGCGATTGTGCATGCGGCTCTACTTCCTGTGTGGTAATGTGCCCCTGGATGTCATACCTACAGCTCTTCCCACTGTACAGACTGAACTAGAGAGTGTGTAAGCTGGGACTGTTTTAAAGGTGCAGGTCACTTCCTCATGCAGTTTCCTCTCTATCTTCCTCTTTCCTGAATTCCACTGCTATTATTCCAATAACCCCCTGATGTGTGCTGTTTTTTCCAAACCAACTTTGATATAGTCATTCGATACTGGGCTCCAAATAACTATATTTGGCATTTTGTTCAAAAAAGTACTTTTATTTCATCTTAATCTATTTTTTCTACCAAGCAATTATTAATCAAAAACTACTATACTCAAACATAGACTACATAGACAAACTACTACTACTCAAACATAGATGACAAGACTAAAATCTGATAATGGGTGTTGACTAGGGCTGCAGTGGTCGCAATTAGCAAATCGCAAAGCCTGTTTAGACCTCTACAAACATGTTCTGAAATGAATGGGATTCTTGTATTAGTTTAGCAATTCAGATTCCAGTCTTGTCTTTCTTTAATAATAATGCTTCCGGTCATGTTTAAAATGTGAACTTTGAACAGAATCCAACTATTACAACAAATCACAAATCTAATCATAATCGCAATGCTTGTCAGAAAATTTGATTAATTTGATATTTTGCTAAAATTGTTTAGCCGTAATGTTCACGCACGCACTTTTTTCATTTTTTTGTCTTTTTGTCAATGTCCCATCCCTTTGTATTGTCTTCTACTGTGTGTTCCTCCTCTCCTGTTTATTTACATTTTATATCAATGACGCCCATTGAGCCCCCAGGTACCAATTGACTTTCAGCCTGTTTTAAGTTAATAGCCTTGTCTGTTCGCTTGTTCGGATCAATGTGGGTATTAATTAATCGCCCTTATCACAGGCAGCATCTAGTTCCATTTGTTGTTACATCAGCCAAATATCAATGGAGAAAGTGAACTCCCCCGATGGTCATGGCAACTTCATCTCTATAGGTCAAAGGAGTTTATCTTATCTTGCTGCTGAAAGTGGCAAACTGCGCAGGAATCTAGTTTAGACTCAAAGATCATCGATTGGATGCCTTTTTTCACCCCACCTTGTTGTTTCGGGGGAAAAGGAGGGAGGAGGAGGGGCGGGTTTCTAATCGCGACAAAGATGTAAGATTTGAATATTGATGTAGAGCGAGAAGGGCCCCCGGTCTGGCTGTTGTTCAAGTACGTCCTTCTAAAGCCCAGACAAAGATTTGGTTATCAGAGATGTCAGTGCGCCCAGGGCTGGGGAGTAATCAGTTACATTTACTTGAGTAATATCTTTTGAGGTATCATGATGCTAACCTGAGCCTAACATGAATGGATTTGAAATTATGTTTTGTGTTTTACTTGAATTCACTATTCAAAATAGTAACTTTTAATTAATAATTAATTAATAATGATTTTAATGATAATGATGATGACACTACTACTACTACTACTACTAATACTAATACTAATACTAATAATACTAATAATAATAATAATAATAATAATAATATGAACCAACAATACTTTCCACTTTACTTTTTATTGTTGAGTTAGTGTTGAGTTCCCTGCTTTCCTCTGGTGTGTACAGTGTATTATGTTTGTATGACGGAGACTTCCGTTCGCTGGGTCACATGACTGCTAACATGTCTCACTCCACATCCTGGTCTTTATCCAGGCCTCGACCTGTGCACCAGTACCGTCTGCAGTGCTATTCATGGTGAAGAGTTGCTGAACTAATGTTTATTCGTGTGACTGTACATAGCTGTGTGGAGTGTTTGACACAGAAATGTTCATGAAATATAAAAATGTATGCAAGTTTTGAATAGTTTTATAGTATGTTGAGAAATTATAGCCTTTTCAGACAGTGTATATTTACAGTGTTTAATATTTACATTTTTTTGTCTTTAATGTAACAACATAACATTAATAACATACATTGGAATATGTACAGACTTATTTTAGGGTTGTAAAATGTAAACTGCATGTTTAGTATTATTGCAATATACTATTGTGTAAGTATTGCACTACTGAGTCAAAACACATCAGTGTTTTGTTCGACCAGGATTACTTGTATTTATTTATTTATTTTTATGAATTAAGTTGCAACTTTTAGTTTATTATGTATATAATTTTTTTTTTTTTTTTCTATTGTTACTTAACAATTAAGCACACCCAAGCAACACTAATATTTTTATCACATTCATTAAACTTGGCTATCAAATTGCATAACTTTCATTTTTTATGTTCATATTTACAAGTTGTGCATAAATGTGTGCATTTCATTACTGTACTACGGGGTGAAATTCCACACGAGCTGATTCAGTGTTTGTTTAGCAGAGTGACACAGCAGTGGTTTGCCTCCTTCTCGTGTGGGATGCTAACTCTTGTGTTTGTATATACAGCAGCAGTGGGCCGGCTCTTCTGTAGCTCATCATGCTACCGCCAAGCTCCTCAGGGTTAGAGCAGAGAGCACAGACACTGCCTGCGCTTTCTCTCCCCTTTTTTCTCTTCCTCCTTTTGCCTCCGGGACACAATTGCCTCATTTAACATTCTCTATTTGGCCCGTGCCAGGAGGGGAAATAGCCCGGGTGAGTGAGAGAGGCCACCACACATCAGGAATTCTTCTTTCATTTAACTTGCACGGCCCCCTTTCACCTTGCTGATGCACACGGATCAGGAAGCGAGATATTGCTCAATTAAAAGGATTTCTGAGGTTGCTCCGGAGGTATTGCAGTTATTTCTGAGCCCCGGCCAAGGTTTTGATGTATCATGGATATGGATATTGGGTTCATCGCATTTGTGTGATGCTTTGACATTTCCATAAAGAGAAATGGCTCTATGCCTGCAACTGCAACTAGATGTACCATTCTAAACTGTAAGCTCTCTACTGAAAAAAAGGCACTATTGAATCATAGATTTGTGTTTGTGAAAAAAATATCTATCTAAATATAAAGTAAAACTAAAATCTAGTTTAGGTTTAGTTCTGGTTCATTTGTCTTCTTCTTTTGTTCTGGTTGAGATTCAGGATTTTTTTTTATTTATTTCAAATATTAAAAGAATACATGAGTAAAAACTGTATAAAATTTGAACTGCAGAATGATGTTTCTGTTTGATCTTTTCATGGGTAAGATATATATTTTGTTTTACCCATTTATCTGTCCTTTGTTAAAGTTATTTAGTTCTGGTTTTGACCTGTTTGAAATCCAGAGTGTTTAAAAAAAAGTTCACTGTTAAGGAAGAATAATCATAAAATCATACCATGCAATTCTGTCTATATTAAAACCTGTTCTCAATTAGGTGTGTATTGGACTTATGTGTGATGCTTTGACATATCAATTCAGAAGTAGCCATAAAAATAAGTTTGAGTTTAAGTTTAAGTTTGGATTCGCAGATTTCAAATGGAAGTGAGTCCTGAGAAACTTGACTCATAATTTGCTTTAAATATGTTAGCGTTATACTGTAAACATATAGCCAAGTGACCCTGGTCTAACCTCCATATTGTGTCAGTGCTGTAATTGTATTTGAGGAACTAGACAAGATGATGATAATTAGACTGTAATCAAAGCATATTATTTGTATGGCGTTTTGTATGGCGTAACATGCTAATGGCTGTTCAATGTAAATTTCTGCTTGTTTGGCTTTACTATGGCTGTATTTGTAAAAAGGAGGAGGGAGGGAGATACTCAACTTTACATTGGGATCAAATTGCAGCAGCGGCTCTATAGTTAAGGGATAGGTGGCAACAGAGGATTAAGTAACAAGCTTTTCACTTCAATTTGTACATCAGCATTTCCCAGTCGGCTAACACTGTGCAACACTACAACATCTTGCGCTTGGTGGAAAATCGCTAATGACAAAGCTTTGTACATAGATAAACAATTTCTGTCAAATATGCGGAAAATATAAAACAAACTTCAAAACATGTTAATACGTTAAAGAGGCTGTGTTTTGATTTGCACCACTGCAAAGCTGCTAAAGCTGTTGACAGCGCAGCTTACACATCATGTGATCACCAGCCCTATCTCCTGCATATTATTAGCAGCCACCCAGCAACATAAATAGACCAAAATGGAGTCATATTGCAAGCTAGACATTAATGATCGATTTTACACATGCTAAATTATGCAAATCAGATTAAGCCTGTTGCGAAGTGCATGCCTCCTGCTTCCTATTATCTTGTTGTAAAGTGACAGTAAATATCCAAATAGAAATTCAGCTGTTATTATTTCAGCATCGTCCAATTTTATTCTTTCCAAGTATTTCAAAGTATGCTTATCTAGTAATTACTAAAAACTGTTGACATTGAGAAAGCGCTGTAGCCAACTAAAATGCCTTTTTGTCTCATGATATCAGATAGGATTTTATCTCCCGTTTCATGCAGTTCCTGAAAACGGCAGATAACTGGCAAAAACTCTTATTCCAAACACAGAATTAAGCACTGCCATTTACTTAAACAATGATTACATTCGGCATCTTCAATTATAATGAAAATAGCTGATAATATTTCTCCTTCTGGTCATGTCTGGGATGTGAATTTCTGAGACATTTGGTCCATAATCAAGTTTTTAAGCTTCAGAAAGTGGATAACAACTGGGTCAGATGATAAGCCTGAGCAAAACAGGAGGAAAAAAAACGTCTTTTCTGTGATAGACGAGGAGAAAATCTGATTGATTGATGTCTGCGGGCTTTGCCACCATCACACGGCGCTTGACAGTTAGTTTGGCATCAGATGATTTCGCTCTTAAAGATTGGGGGTTCGAGGGGGAAGCTAGGCAAATATGAAGGACATAAAGGTCAATGGCTTCTCTCCTCTCCTCTCTGTATCTATCTCTCCCTCGCAATAGCCAGCTTTGACAAACCGTAATGTGTTGCTAAGCTTCGTGGCAGCAGGACACATGGTCGTAGTTTGTACCGTAATATCCTATTGCCGTAATCTCACGAGGAATGATTGAAAATGTTGCTGGAAGAATCTCGGTGGTGTTGACATCATCTTAACTGCAGCGGACTGGCAGATGTCTCGCCACTTGTTTGAATTTTCCCACGAGAGCGAATATAAGTTAAACAACAGCTTTTTGACTCAGATCTGTTATTGTAAGCAGGATCTGATAAGGCAGTGTTATAAAGTTTGTGTAGCTAAGAGGCCAAGAAGTGGGATCCGTAGCCAGTGTCGTCCTCGCTGTGGTTTGGGAAAAAGGGGAACGTGGAGCAGTGACAAAGGATGATTGGATGCATATTGTAAATAAACACCCAAAGCTCTCACTCCAGTCCAAAAATCATGTTCCATTCAAAGTAAAATCCACTTTGGTTGTGTAGATTGTGAAGATGAAGTGACAAGGTTGCCCTGAATGTGACCCTGCCTGCAGTGTGCTAAAAACGTTTGTACAAGTTTACCAAGAGCAAATGTTTGGAGCAGCACTAAGGCCAGTGTTTGTGGCTGAAATGAAATAAAACCATCCATGAGTGCTCTATTCTAAAGTCTGATACTGAGGCGCAGGGCTGTTCTTTTATTCAGAGGGTCCAGCTTCAATAGGCCTGTCCATTAGTTTTACATACGACATTTCCAAGATCAAGGTCTCACTTGTAATGAAGTAGCTATGCAAATGCAAGTCAAACTCCACTATTGTGAATCACTTGTTTTAATCAAGTTTTTCATTGAAAACATGGCCTCTTTTCAGTGGCCCTGACAAACAATAAAACGGATAATCCAGAGACAATTCCCGTGGAATGAAACCGGACATCGTTTAGGAGAGAGACAACAACTCTTTGTTTGTTTGAAGTGGTTGATATGACAACCTTCTTGTCAAAGACTCTGGGCGAATGAAAAGGATTTGTAATTACCATAATTATCTCTTATATGTTTTCACCTAATGATGTCCATTAGAAGGCTTCTGAGCGCCTCACTGTAGGTCCATAGACTCATAATACAGCATGTTACATTACACAGAGCACAAGTAATGAACTTCTTTCATCAGTGATGTTTATCAGGCTGTGCTTCTGGAGGGAAAAGCCAATATACTTCAGCTTTTTGTTACAGCTGGATTATAACAATTCTCATAGTTCCCACTTATCTCTCAAATTTTCTCTACACGTGATATCAACCCAATTGGCTTCATGTCTAAACAGGACGGGCCCTAATCTAGACCGCTGTTCGTTTCATGTAAAACATCTCATTTTATGGCTTAGGCTGGTGGCTGCCTTATCGTTACATAATTCGCTGGCCTTGCTGTGATTTTCTTTGTGGCAATTTATTTAAATTCCCTCATGTTTATATACGTATTTTCTGTCTCTCTTTATTCACATTGATTGCCTTTCATAAGTTCAAAGCCTCATCTCCAAGACTTTTGGTAACTTTACAGATAGGAGCTCACAGTGGAGCGGTCTGAAAAAGCTATTTTGTTGGAGAGCAGCAGGAGGACTGTTAGTGCATGTCCTTGTGAGAGCTGGCTGCAGGTTGAGCTCAGTCAGATCAGAGCTGATACAGCACTGTAACAGTGCAATGTCTGAGGACCACAGCTCTACACTCTATGCACTAAGGCCCGTCCATCCGGCATGTGGCTGCGCTCCTGCTCCTTTGGTCTTTGTCTGCCACCTATCAGCATATCAGCAGTGTCTCTGAAGCCCAGTTGTATAATGCACCATTTATGGCTTTGTGGAGAGAGATGGCAGTCGGTTGGTCGGCGGAATGGCTCCAGGCCTTCCCCTCAGTGAGTGGATTAGCCGCGGCCCGCTTTAGCGCACTCTACCGCAGTGTGAAATCGGCCCGAGCCTCCCTCTCTCTCTTTTCTCCTCTCTGTTTCCTCACCTCCATGCAAAGCTTCTCCCAGCCATCTGTGAAATGTGGAAACTGTGTGTCTAAGTTGAGTTCAGATCCATCCCCTCGTCGAGCTGAGGCCAGGACGCAAATGGGCAGGCGTAGTTGGAGGGGGAGGAGGTTTTTGGAGAGGGGGGGGTCGGCCTAGTGATGTCTTGCCGCGTGTGCAGGAACCTTGCCTGTTCTCCGCAGGCGAGTTGGAGGAGGGTCCAGGCCAGGTCCAAATCCCCCTCCGTGAGTGTGTGTGTGTGGAAGCGAGGTGGCACGGCAGGTCCAAATCCCCCTCCCTGAGTGTGTGTGTGTGTGTGGAAGCGAGGTGGCACGGCTCCCCTCAGCTCTGCCCAGTGCTTTGAAGATAAGATGGTGATACAGGGTCCCTTTCGGTACGTCGCTAACCGATGGTCTTTGTGCGACACACATGCTTCTCTCCAGAGGACCCCGCAGCTAAAACACCTATGGTCTTTACTGAAACGAATCGTCCGTCTGGCCCCGGGTCAAATGAGATTATGAATGGGTGACAAAATCCTAGATCGTGTGTTTTCCTGCTATTTCATGGTGATAAGTGCTCTTCGGCTTGGCACTGTATTGTATTTCCACTTGATTTCTCTCCTCTGAAAAGAATCACTTTCATAAATTCAAACTAACCACGGTCTTGCTGTATGTTTTGCAGTTTTCCATGGCAACCAGTTGTCATCTAACTGCTGATCTCTGCTATCTGCGGCCACACAGCTCTTGATCATGACGGCTTTTAAACATGTTGTTGCTCTGCATTTATAACCACATTGTGTGGCTTTCTCTGGCCAATTCTCCCACTTCTGGCTCTCCACAGCAGCTTTTCACGAGGACGCCCATCATAATCAGTCTCTGAATTATGATCTCAATATTCCCTTTATTTTTGCTCCTGTGGCTTTGTGGTTCAGATCTGTGCATAATGTCTTGTGATTGCATGGTATTATGGCGGTTTGGAAAGCCAAGTCGAGGTCCAGCCACAAATCATCTTTCCATAGACAATGTGAATGTGTGTCCCTTTGAGCTCATCAGGCATGGGGCGTTGATTGCTTTTTGATACCCCTCCAAAAGTGGATGGGGTCCTGCATACATCAGCTAATTAGGATGTACTTACAGCGCAGTGTTTGTGCAGGACAGCTAACACACTTCTCCTCACATACTCAGTCTGAGAGCTGCAACCACATCACTAAAAGCTTTATCACATTTCCAATGAGAAAGGGCTAGATTTTGGGTAGTTTGAAGGAAAAAAGAAAAAAAAGTATGGTTTTGTATGTTTATTTTCAAGTTAAAGTTCAAACATTCAAACATATTTTCTTTTACTTTTAGATTTTACCCCATGGAGTCTTGACAAAAAGTCACCCACCTTCACGTATGACGGTTTAGTTATGGTGCCCTTCTTGACACAGCCTTTTACATTTATCCAGGCTTGTGGCTAGCATAAAGGCTAAACAGTTGTGAACCAAATGAGGATATTGTGCAATTACTTGGAGTTAACTTCACGGTTACTGATGACTTCCCATTTTGAGGGCCTGAATGGATGGCAGTGGCACAGCAGAGTGGAGGGAGGATGCAGCTAATTAGGCAGCACAAATGAGTGAGTATATCATCCACAACACCTTGGTGAGATACAGCCATGAATGAAGGACAGAGTTGGGACGAGTGTTGATGCCACAGAAACCTGTTAATCCCAAATTAGCCAATAAAGTCTTGTTATAACTTTCTGTTATCACAGCAGATTATTGATACAGCTTCTCACCTGCTTCACTCTTACAGCCTTGTTTTAAATTCTGTTTCTTAGATTGGACACAAACACTTTTCTTAACTATCTCATACTAATAAAGAGTCATGTCAAACACAGTTTATGCAGATGTATGATTGCTTGCTCTTTTATTTTGGCTAATTAATATGACTGAATTTCTCATATTATAAAAAAAAAAAAACCAAAAAAACCAACAACATTTTCAATAATGGCCTGCAAATAACTAAATAAAGACAACAGTATAAAACATCTCAAAATAATGATATGAGAGAAATATTTCTCTATCATTTTGGGATTCAAATTTAGATCTTTTATTTTATTGTAAAAAATAAAGCTTTTTATTGAGGCAGAAGTGCAAGTTTCATTCTCTGGACTTCCAAATCACATACATTAAGTTATCCCTGCTCCACCAAAGACCTGGCCTCATGCTATGATGTGAGGAAGGTGCGGGAGAGCCTGTATATATTTCATAAAGGCATCCCATTACACCCCCATGGCTTGTGTGGAGCAGTGCACTG
>KN485832.1:64850-114100 GCA_000787095.1 Periophthalmodon schlosseri
CGGGTTTGTGGCACAAGAACAGAAATCCAAGTGTGGTTTCCTCAGGTAATCTTGACTCTGATCTTAATTCCAATAAAGTGTTTTTTTTTTTTTTCACAGCGTAAGCCAGATCCAAGCAAGAACACTCCAGTCGGTATTTCTGCGGTCATACTTTATTGAATATCATTTGAGATAAGGGGTGTAATCCTTTGGGGGTGAGGTGATGTATATTGACCAGTGCAATGATAGCAGTACAGTACGAGTCTGTGATCTCAAACTCACAAAGTAGAACAATCTGTGTGAGTCATCTCAGCTGCAAACCTCTGAAATTTGAACAAGTGGTTTTGTTATTGTATATTGTTACCAGGAAATGTCAGACTGCATTTAGGACTATGGATTAAACTTTTGTGTAATATTGTGTATTTTGAATTTTCAATATTGCTAATGGGAGTGTTGGAGCATTATGCATACAACTTAGTGCAATGTTTCAGATGGATCTGCTTTGAAAGATTTGAATAAGATTTTGAACTGCTCTCATAACTTGGGGGTGTATAAGGACCAGATGAATGGCAACACACACACTGTAATGTTCAACACAGAATATTATGTGTGTGGTAAGATTTTCTTTCTAAAACAAGTCATATAAGATACAGTTTTGTTTTGTGTTTATGTGATTGCTTACCAGTATTGATACTGGAAATCTCTATAGTTTTGGTAATAATTTTGCTTATAGTATTGATTAGTATCTGGGTATTGATGCCCGATTAGCCACTCTATCTGCTGCATCTTCATACTGTGCCCAGAATAGCATGTTTTACTGTGCCCTGGCCTCTACAAAGTGGTTTAGAGCTAAGAGTCAGGTCAGCAGGGTTAGTGCAGCCCAGCTCAAGTCTCACCTCTAAAGTGACTGTGTTTCCTCCATCACCTCACTGCAGCCCTCTCTCCTGCTTCTGCTACAGGCTTCATTTCATTGGGCCACTTTTATCTTGACTGGCCAGACCCATGACCCCTGAGCACTGATAGGCCAATACAAGTGTGGAGAGAGCCTCATCGGGCAAGTGTGAACACCAAAACTCCATCGGACTGGTTAAACTTTACTTTTACATTCAGTTTGTGGGTCTTTGCATGGGTCCCTGCTCTTATTGATTTAGTGGCCAGAAGCTCAAGTTTTTACCAGTCTTGAACAAGATTGCAGATTATTTTAGATTATTTTATTCAAATTAAAATTACAATTTGAATTCATCATTAAAATCAAAGTTACAATTTTAGCTGAGCTCACCTGGCTGAAGATACTGTTTGAATAGCAGTGCTGTCACATCGTCAGTACTAGTAATAGTCATAGTTGTGGCTGTAGTAAAGTGTAATCACTGGAGTATTAATTTAAATGTATGCCTCTGGGTAAACTGTCAGGAGCAGTGGGCGACCGCAGTGCAGTGCCCGGGGATCCATAACCAGATCTTAAGCTAGGATCTTGCTCAGGAGTTATCTTGGATTAGCCTACTGTGCATGTTTTAGGTTTGTTTGGGGGGTACTAAAGTGCCTGGAGGAAACCCACCCAGGCACGGAGAGAGTAAACGTTGTATAGTACTTATTACTTTCGTATTTTTAAGTAGTTATTTCTTCAACCTGAGCTTAAATTGCCTGACCCAAACTCCCAAAAGTTTAGCACACAAACTTCACATACTTTTTCCCAGTCTGGCACAGAAATGGTGGCAGATTTTTGTGGAATATTTATCATGAGTAATATGCTAATTTGTATTTGAATGTCTTTGGAGTTGAAAATATAGACAGTGTGAATGGTCCCGTAAAGCAAACACAGACATCTAATTCTAAAACACAAAAAAGTCTGTGAACTGTTCAATTTCATGAGTATGGAAAGCGCCTCGTATTTACTTTTTATTTTGCATAGAAGAAGAAGAAAAATGGCTTCCCTCTAAAAACAAACATGAAAGAATCTCCAAGAGTTCTTTAGGCACTTTCTGTGTTGTGTTTTGTGTAATGTATCTTCTGCACTGCCTAGGTAGCCGCTGCCATCTGACTGCTTTTTGAAGTCAGCAGAAGTCGACAATATTTGCTTTTCCGCACATTTTTGCCCACTGCGTTTCTTTGTGTTTGAAAGTAGGACCAGCAAGGTGCCCCTATCAGTCCCTTCTTTGGAAACAGTGGCTTAAATTGGGTGTTTGGTTTGACAATGAGCCCTTGCATCATTGTTAGTCTCAGTTCAACATGGTCACTAGCCCAAAGTGATGGACAGCTTAGCAGGGGAGGGAGGTGGCGGGAGAGGGAAGGCACTGGGGCCAGGACGGGTTTGGAGGGCAGAAGGAGCCAGATTGGGCCATTAGTGGCAGATATCCTCGTTGGAAAGCTGCTAGGGTGCGATCTCACCAAACTAACAGACAAGCCAAGAAATGTTGAAATGTGAGGGAGAGGGAAGCCATCAGGAGACAAAGAGCAGTGTGTTTTAGGCTGTGGTGCAAATCATGTATGCTTTATTTGTTTACACTGATAAAATACAGTCATATCTCTGTTTTACAAAGTTTTTATTATCTTCATGAACTTGAATTGTGTAGTACCAGTACCGCTATCTAACTTTCATTACAATTCATTTATTTATTGCCATTGTTTCCTATCATACAAAATATATCGCAATTTGAATGGTTGCAATTAGCCAAAGAAATATATTATTTAAGTTACATAATTTCCTCCACAAACAACAAAATGTTTTGTCTAATCATGTCTAAAAGCTGCTAACCTTGTAATTTACACCTCTACAAACATGTTCTGAAATGCATGGCATTCTTGTATTAATTTAGCAGTTCTTATTTCTGTCTTCTCTCAAATATTAAAGCTCCTTGATGTGTTTAAAATGTAAAATTTTGACAGAATCTAATACTTGCTCTAAATTGAACCTACCTCTTGATGCATCTTAACCTCATATAGGCCCTATTTTTTCTTTCCTTTTGTTTAAACTGACATTTATTCCAAATTATGTTTCATTTCAGTGTTTTATTCTTTTATGTATGAAGCTGCCCCTGTATTCTGATAGAGGTGTGTGTTTGTGTGTGAGTTTGAGGGGAGGCTGAGGGGCTGGCCGGACCCCAGCCTTATCAGCACCAGATGCAGGTTGACTCCGCACTTTGAATGGAAGGTACAGCAAGAGAGGGGGAAATTAATGAGAGCCATAAAGCCACTGGGATAAATAATTAGCCAAGCGCTGCTAAGATCTGTCCCTTTAATTGTGAGTGCGAATAAATCCTTCTTGGAAAGTTTGTTGTCAAAACTGCTGACTGGTGCCATGGGCTAATGTGGGGTGTAGCTTGTTGTAGTGGCTGCAGTAATTGTAACAGAGAGTGGTAGTACAAGTTATAGTATTTTCAAGGAGTTGGAGTAGTTAGTGCCATACTATTAGCTACAGAAAAAGTTGCCGTAGTAGTTGTTGAAGTTGTAGAAGTAGCCATGGAAACACTAGCAGTAAACATATCAGTTGCAGTAAACACAGCAGTAGTCAAAGTAATAGCAGTACTAGTAATAGTAGCTGTTTTAATAGCTAGTAATCGAACAAGGCTTCATGCCTCAAGATCTTGTGAGATTACATTTTTTAAGATTGTGCACTTATGTGATGAACAATCTTGTGATATTTTTTCCATGTGTTTACATTTGGCACTGACAAAAACAAATTAATACCTGGTGAGTTGTCTCTTTGAGAAGCCTCCGTTTCTGAAAACACAGCATGACAATGACAGCAAAATACAAAATAAAAATAAATTGAAAATTGTGAACTAAAAAGAGTCATTTTATGTATAATAAATTGTCTTGTCTCGTTCTCGTGGACCCAATCTCGTCTTGTGGGAATTGTGTCTCGTCTCACCCCTAGAGTAATAGCTGTATAGCACTAACAGCAGCAATCATGTATTAACTGTGTTGTGCTTAAAACTACAATTCCAATAATTACCCAGTGCTGCTGATGTCTGCCCCTTGTAAAGTTTATTTGTAAAACTGCAGTTAGCTGGTGCCATTGGCTGGGGTGGTGTGTGCATATGTGCAGTTTCTGTCTGAGTTTTGCTGTGTTGTCCCCTCTTCATTTGTCATGTATATCCCAGTGACAGGTTTTGCCGTCCTGCCACCGATAATTGGCCGGACCAATGCTTCTTCCTCCAAATGTGTACGGCAGCACAGACGGACAGAGAAAAGACAAGTCAGCTGTCATAATGCGCTTCATAAATCATCGGGACGAGAGAGTGTCACCGTTGTGTTCATATTTTTGTTTAGAATAATCAGAAAGACATAATGCAGCATGTTTACCAGAGGTGTGCATTTTTAGAAACAAGCACAGCGGGTGGAGAAGCCAAGAATCGTACGCTAGAAAGTGCATTGTTGGTTCAAAATCCTCAAGCTTAGAAGAAAGTATAACATTAAAATAAAAATTTGCTAATTCTAAATAATAAATATCCTCAAATTGAAATGGTAAAAATAACTTGCTATACTACATCTATTTGAACTGTCTATACTGTACATTTTGTATTTATATTCAAAATATATTTCTATTTAACACTTTATTTTATGCATTCCCTTATTTTATTATAGTTTATATTTTAATATAACTTCACTTTTTTCTGATTTCTGATTATGATAAGTAGTACAGCCAAACTGTACCTCTGGTTTGTATTTTTACTTCAAAAATAATATACAAAATTATATTCTAGCAGAAGTTAAAGTTATATTGCAATGAAGGTACTCGTATAATAAGTAAATAAAATATAATAAAGTAAAACAGCCTAAATGTACCTCTGAATGCAAGATAAAATGTAGACTATTAGAAATACTAGGTGATGGATTGGGGATGTTGTGCACTTGTGCTAAGGTGACTGTCACTTTACCTTCCCCTCATCAGGATCAAAGCTAATTCTGCAGTGCTGAAAGGACACTTGGTGCTGTGTAGAAGTGAAGTGTTTACATGCGAGTCGCTCCCTGAGGATTTCCTATCATGGATGTTGTCTATATGAAGCACAGGGACTTGTATTGTTCTACCTCTCTTTCAGCAGTAGTTTGGAAAAAGGGCTGAGCAGTCACTGACAGACTTACATTATCCTGCGGTGTGATTGTCATTTGTGTTTCTGTGTTTAATAATCGTCCCTTTTAATCTTATTCTCAGAAATAAATAAACAAGTGATGCTCTAAATGAGAGAGAGCACACGAGTGAGCATCAGAGGATTATGGGAATTGGTGAACAAATAGAGCTGTTAAACGGGACTCTGGATTGGAAAGTTGGATAATTTAGTTATTTGCAATGCTTTAATATGAACCACAAAATCTTCAAATGTAAAAAAAAACAAAACAAAACACATATGTCTGAAATGTCCTAGGGATTTGTTTCAGTCATGCACACGCTTCTTTAGTACGCACTGGTAAATTGTAGGGAGTATCTTCTACTGTATAAAGCCCACATCAACATGGCCATATTGCTTATTGATTTTTTGGGACATTGCTCCTTTTTCTAATCTCTTCAACTTGACATTTGGAAAGTCAGAAATCAATTATGTTTCCTTCTCAAATGAAAGGCAAAAAAAAAAAAGTATATGACTTTAAAGTCGGCCGAGCTCCCCTTTGACATGGCACATTACAAAGGGAAAGGGAAATCTCACTGCATACCTGATCCATGAAAAAAGCCTTTGAAATGGATGGCTGGGTGGGATCCAGTCTGGCACCAGTCGTGGCATTGATGGCACAGCCCCTGGGCGCAGCCGCACTTGGCCTGGACAAGATGGTGCTGGGCCCATATCAGTGGGCACTGGCCCATCCTCCCAGAGAACTAAGCCATGCTGTCTGAAGAAGAACTGATGGGCTGGCAGCACATATGGGCATGTTACGCCTGTTATTTCAGTCAAAACAGCCCTGATGTTATCGGAATCAGTCTCCAGCACAGCACTGCTCTGAGGCTGGCCCTAATGATGGAGAAGCATAGACAGAAAGTACTAAAGCTGAAAACAAGGATATCCATCTGTAATGTACATATACTTTCTGAATGGCCACATATAATTGCCCAGGACTTTCTTCTATCTTGCGCATTGTGTTGAGGTGACAATTTGTTCCAGCTAATTGGAAATGTGCGTTGGCTTTCCTGTGCACAAAACATCATCCTATCACTGGTGACACTGATATGATAAGCATGGTTTCCGCTCGGCTCCACTGTTTTTCAAGGCTCGACAGGAAGTTGACAGCTGCAACATTTTTCAGAATTGGCGAGTTGATAACCATCCAGCGGCTAATGAAACTTGCACCTTTGATGAGAAGTTGAAAAGAGGCTTCCACTGTTGGCTTGGCACAGCATTAGACATGTGTGCAGACAGACAGAGCAGAGAGAGCAGAGGGGGCAGGCGCTTTTAATAGGGCTCCTCCAGAGGTGAGGCACTGAACTCCAGGTCTGAGCAGGCCACCACTACATATCTTTTGTCTTTCATTATCTTTATTTCCTTATTATTTTAAATGGCCGGTGTGTTTTTTTTTTCTTCTCTAGAAGCTTTTTTGATATCCATTTAGATTGGTGCTTCATTAAAAAACCTCAGACAATGGAGTGACTTCTAATTAAGAAGCGCCGCATCTGGCCCCTGGCACCCTATCCCGTTGTTCCATCTATTTTGCTGGGGAGAATTCATTTGTTTCTTAATTAAGAAAAACACCAATAGCGTGAAAAATCTGCTTATGGTACCTGAATCCTAATTAGTTAAATAGTGAGGGGAAGGGGAAAACACATTCCAGTAGCCCTAGAAATGAACTCCGAGCTGATAAAAATGAACTAACTAGCCTTGCATAAATCGGAGCTGGGGAGAAAGTGTACCGTCATTATGGCTAAGACAATATGCAAACTATCTTCAAAGAAATCAAATTGCTGGAATGTTTTCATTTGCATGTATTAACCATTAACATAATGAGCAGAAGTGACATTGGACCCGGATTGTGTGTCTGTTCGGATTGATAACTCTGCTGCATCTGCAAATAGTCTCCACTGCAAAATTATGCCAGCAGTCAAATCAGGGCTGAACTGTGGAGCGGGCAAGCGAGTGATGGAGTGAATGAGGGCTGGATGGAGAGAGAGAGAGAGCGAGAGAGAGAGAGCAAACCTGCTGCAGTGTTGAATCAGAGCCATCTTCCTCTGACAGCTATCCTTAAACAGGAAGAGGCCTCCGTCATTGTCCCAAAGGAGCAGAGCTGCTGCCTTTGGGGAACACCGCTCTCACACATCAGATGGATGAGACGTTTCATAGGGAAAAGTTGCAGCATACTCAGATTTTAAGACACGTTTGCAAGATTAGCATTGAAATATTGTCTTAAGTTAGTGTAATTTCTTCCACATTGGCCACTTGTGAACAATATATGGTACATTTTTTCACTCTAGTTTGTCAAGAATCCATGAATTTTATATTTGCATATACAAATAATATAATAAAAAGTGTATCACTCGGTAGAGCAGATACATTTTTAATGACAACAAAAAATACATGAGAAGTTGTAACCAGTTGCCTTACATTTAATTGCTGTTTGTTTTAAACCACATCAGAACATATGAACTGCTCCATAACTATGCTCACCTTAAACAAAAATTTAAAAAAAAAAGTCTCCCTGAATGTATATTTTTTTATTTATATTAAGAGAGATAATGAATGGTTAAAATTTTGTGGGTGGCCAGTACTTTGTAGACCTAGAGTGGACCCCCTCCACCCCCTTCCTCCCTCCTCCCTCCGTCCCTCCCTCCCTCTCCTCTGTACATATCGGACATATGCACACGCACTCCTGCACACAGCTCCAGCACACACGTGTCGCCCACCATCAAGCCCTTCCAACAAAACACGCTGCGCTTCCAGGATACCACAGGCTCACTTATCAGCTCAGCAAAGACTCGCCATGGCCCACATTGGCGAGTTGGCGGGCATGCGGCCAAAAATCCTCTGTGTTCCTACTCCTACTGCAGGCATCATGCAAAACAGCGCACTGTCTTCAATATTCACAATAATTTTTTTCCCAGGATCAGCCTCTTAGGTCAAATTATTCAATTAAGTGTCTGTTTATTACTGATACCAAAGCTGGGTGGCGGGTGTACTTATCACCTTTTTTGCAGATTGGTGTTCTCGCAGAATACCACCATAAAGATTGCCTTGGCTGTAATTAAAATGGCACAGAGACAAATTTGGAGCTAGGCTAAGACACGGGGAAATGAGGAGGTAGGGGGGAAATTGCAGAGGCTATGTTCTGTCATCCAATAAAATAAAAGTTGAGGTGAAAGTGTTGTTGAGGCACGGTTATATGCTACAAAGAACAGGTGAAAGAAAGAGCCTTTTGGTGGAGTTGTTGTCATCGCTGTGGAAACTAAACTCTGTAAACAGAAGTGTGGTGTGTGGAAGTGGATACTGTGCCGGGTGTGGATCCATCCATGGCCCAAGTATTTGATGAGCCATTGGCAGGAGAGAGGGACACGTGTCTCTGTGCCTCGTGGCAAACATACCTTTCACCGCCTTTGACTCCTCCAGCCTGTGGGTCTCCTGCAGGAAAAAAATATGAACCAAATCAAAGCACCAATAAGCTGATGATGTTAAGCCAAAATCAGGAAGAAAAGCTAGGAAAGACCTGAGCCACTCTGGATTTCGACAGAATCTGCAGCGCTCTCTGACAAAAATTTGCATTGTTATCACAGATAAGTGGTGATGTTTTTACTTGGTGGTACATTTTTGAGGGATATGTAAAATGTAAAGCCAGCCTCTAACGATTGCCTTAATGACGCGGATCTTGCTTTTCTCCCCCGAATCAGGTCTTAGCGGGTTCTCAGTGCGGGATGTCTGATATCTGAATATTAAAGGAGTTTCAAGCTCATCTGCAAATGTGATTTGCACATATCACACTTGTGCAGTCGTCAAGCTGCTTCATCGCCAAGCTTCAGAGCAAAGACGGCTGGGGAAGAGGGAGAAAAAAACTGAAAGAAAGATGCACATATGGGTTGCTATTGATGTATTCCATTTCTGACCTAATTTAAATCCCTGCCAGCATGCTCATATGCATACTGTACATTTGCTAAATTACAGAGAGTAAACCTTGCCTCCTCACAGAGACAGGTGTAAACATCAGTGTTGTCATAATGCACCCGCGGTAAATATGATAATGGTCTCATGCTGCAATGGAGCACAAAATAATTTGGACATCATTGTGATGCTTACAGGGCCCAGGGGAATGCCCTCTCCAGCGAAGGTGCCCCATTGACATGCCATACACGCCAAGATATAATTATGGCTGCCTGTCTTTGTTCCTCCCAAGCTTCCTCTCAGAGCACTAGTAATTTGCTTGTGATATTTTGGTATTCTTTACGATTGAGTTATTCCCTGTGGAGCTGAGTAATAAATGGGTGTAAATGAAGTCTTTCTAATTCCAAGTTTAGAACAGTGCGAGCCGTGACTACAGTTAGGAATTATTTTTGAATGCGCGGCTTATTTTTATTCTGACACATGACGGCGCCTCTCCATTTTGGCGTGTGCTCTGAGTGTCATCACTAGCTATCTGTGTGGGACATTGGCGATAATAAGGGGCAATGCCAGAATATCTTAGGGTTATGCAGTGTGTGGATGCTGTGGTTTGTTGTCATGATAATCCCCTCATTTGTAGCGTTGGGGATCAGCAGGTTAGCGCTCTCCTCTTGCCTGCCATGTCAAGACTCTGGGACTGGCGAGGTAGATTGTCATTTCTGAGGCAATATTTTGACAGCGGCTTCACTTTACTCGTGTGCTGTGGCTCAAAGGTCAGAGCCGTGCTACTTCCATTTACTGTGTGTGAACACTCAATCCCTGAGGACTGCAGCGGTACGACTCCCCCTGCTTTCTCTCTTACACACACACACTCACGCATATACACACAAACACACTGTCTGCTGCCTCTGCGCTCTACCCCTCTTGTTTTAACAGGGAGCAATTACACAATATGCTGGACTGTTATTATTGGTTACTAATTTCATTTTGAAGGCAAGTTATCACAAAGCTGGTGTTTGACCTTTAATCTAATCACTGCTAATGGATCAAATTATTAGTCTTCTGTACCTAGAATGTCCAACAAGCGTAGTTTTGGATAAGGTTATAGTTATAATGACAATTCAAATTAGACTGCAATCACGGCTGATGTAACTGAGCTAAAGGAGTTGAATTTGGTAATCGAGTAATGTGATATTGGTTAAGTTACAAATATTAGATGCTATTACATCTGTCTAAATGTGTTTAAAAGAAATGTAATTTAATTAAATCATGTCTAAAAATAAGTCATGTTTTCTTTGCAGTTTAGTTCCAGTTTGTAAATACTCGATCTTGTGAGTGACTGCAATGCTCAAGCCACATGGGATCACAAGTGAGTGTATCACAGTGGCGGAAAGCCTTGTTAAATGGTATGGTATAATAAATCACCGTATACTTTAGAGTGAACTTGTTGTCATGGCAGCTAATAGAACCTGCAAAGACAAAGGAGCCAGATTGAAGAACATTTTGTAGGATTTCGGACATGCCAAAACAAAAAAAAAAAAGACAAAGTTGACTTGCAAATTTCAAAATGATCTGTACATTATCTTGAGAACTATAATAGATCTGCTATTACAATATACAAAGCTTATATCAGGAGATGTCATACCATTTGTTTCAGCCCATCTGTCACTCCCTCAAGTTCTGTATCACCTCCTCTCCTTCACTCAGTGCTTTTTGGCCTATATCACGCTGAAATACACCCAGGTGCGATTGTTGGCGCTGCACAATGTCTCTATGGTGTAGCTGTCATCCATTTTGCCGTGTGCTCAGTGGCACTCCTCACACATAGAGGCAGGCTATGTCAACCAAATAAGGCACTTGTCAGTAACACAAAACCACATTGTTGCCACACCATTGTTACCTGCACTCCCTGCTATCATATAAGAAGTGATGGAGACAGCCCACAGCCCTCAGGGGTAGTATGGGGTGTAATGCTTACCACGACAGTCCTGCTCCAGGCCAAAGACTGCATCATTATTAGCAAATGCTCGGGCACTGTTCTCCAAGTGCATAATTTTGTGTGGGGTATATTAGTGGTTCTCAAAAGGTGGTGCAGGGACAACTGGAGATACTATGTGGGCTGCTTCTAGTTGTAATTTGGCTTAATTTAAATCTGGTTGGTCCTGCTTTAATTATAGTCTAACCCTGTTTAGTTTTACTTTTGGTCTTTCATCATGACCTAGATTTGGTTAGTTAGTTTGGTTAGTTTTTGGTTAGACCAGATCTTTAGACCTCGTGCGTTCTGTTCCTGCTTTAGTCCTGGTTAATACTCACCTAATTCATTGTATCTACTATCATAAAGTAAAGTCTTTCTTCTTATAGAGTCCTGGTTTTGACCTATTTTAAACCTGGGTCACTAAAGATTTTGTCTACATTTCAGACTCAAAAAACACATATTTTCTGAGGTGGTACTTGGTGTTAAAAGTTAAAGAAGCTCTATTCCATACTGCTTGAGTTGCCTTGGTACAATGCGAGGAGCGGAAGCGGCGAGCTACAGCCGAGGCAGACAATAAATGATGAAATCCACATGAAATCAGATGAAAGCTACAGTACACAGGCCGGAGAGCTCTGATTCATCATTTATTTGTGAGCTGATGATAGTGGAGGTCTGCGCCGTGTGGGACATGTTCTTTTGTTTGGCTGCCAGACTCATAACTGCAAAATAGAACGCACTGCTGTTTCAGTAATACAAGGATTTCTGGTTTCAATCAGGCATTTTGGTCAAATCTCTAACTGTCTTAAAATAGATGGGGTATCAATTAACCATGTGCACATATATTGCATTATTAAACACAGTCGTTTGATTGTGGGAAACAAAATATACACATCAGGTTTTTATTATACTTACTGACTTGAATTCTTATAGGATATTTAGGACTGTTTTTCATTATGTGAGTGATTATATGCCAGATTAAAAAACATTGATGGAACTATTGTGTTGCGCAGCTGTAAAGGCTAACGCGTTGTTGCCTATAATCTGCCACCACAACAATGTAATGCTTCTTATCATGTGTTTAATATCTGTCCTAAAGTTGATCATGTATCAGTAACCACATTCATCTGCAGTAACCACAACCTCCCATTGATACTGCAGTATTTCTGTGCACAGCTATCAAGGGACCAGTGTATGTATGTGTGCGTGTGTGTGTGTGTGTGTGTGTGTGTATGTGTGTGTGCGGCTGAATCCTAATCTTGTGCAAGAAGCTCCACTTGGCCAGATCAAGAATTAGGCACGAGGCGAGGAGCGAGGGAGGGAGGGGGAGGAAGAGCCCATCGCAGTCTGTGTTTTAAAGGACAGTGCTTTGAATGTCATTTGACAATTTCCTTTTAATTAGAACTAATTTACAGAAAGATGCCCAGCAGCTAATCTTTACAGGATAATTAACTTCTATTTTCTTTACTTTTAATTAAAAAGTGGAAAAGATTTAGCTGATCCACAAAGAATTGTTCTTTTGAAATGTTCATCAGACTTCACACTTCTTTTGGCATTGGTAATATTTAGATCCTATCTGTGTCTCACAGTCTCCACTCAGTTATTGCAATGATTTTCTCCCCCCTTATCCACGGTATTAAGAAGTGGAACTATCAATAGTGGAAATAGGAACCAGAGGCAAATTAGAATTGAATTAATGAAGAATTTATTGCAAAAGAAACCCCCCATACTTCATAATAATACGAGAATGAAATTGACATCTTAGATATATCCATTTCATACAAATTCCTTGATGGGAAAATATTGTTTTATCTACATTATTTGATACAGCAATCATTCCCAGTCTTTTCTGAAAAGTCCCATTAAATTCTTTGAAATGATGCTGGGCTAAGAGCTAATTGTTGCCAAAGCACTTCCAGCATTTAGCCAGCTATATTACTGTTCCAGCCCCCACAGGCTCGGCAGCCACACAATTAAGTGATGAATACAATGCTTTTAGGTTAAAGAGTGGCATCTTATTATATAGTGAAAAACTCCCCCAGCCTCATTGGTACAAAAACAGCTTTTCTTGCCACCATCCAGCAGACTTTACTTAGTGGAGATAAAGTGGGCCAGTATGAGGCAAGTGTACACGAGACGGAGCGCTCAGACGGGCCAGTGGCTGAAGATGGATGCCCCCACTTAACCATGATAGCTCCCTGGAGGAGCCTCACTCCATGGCTTCATTAAAAGTGAACGTTCTGGTGAAAAGCACACTTATAAAGCAGTAATTAAGAGAGCACATATTTTACCTGCTTTGTTTCGCCTGTCACGTCCAGTGTACAGGCACATGCTTAACTTTTATTTCCTTATAAGTAGCAGAATGACACTAATAAATCAGGAGGGAGGAAGTAAAACAAGGCTGGAAAGGTCGACATGAAGCACAGTATACATACAGTACTGTAGTCTTAAAGAGAGGACTTAACCTAAAACAAAAATAAGAAGCAATGCTCCTTCTATTCTTATTCATTTTGCAGTGAGCAGTAGCTAGAATAGAAATTGCCATCTTACCTGGTGCACATGCTACTGCTTTAACAGTACTACTACTGTATAAAGTTGTGCATTTGTTTGGATTCAACCCGTTAAGGTTTCCCTGATCTTAGAGGCAAACATAGCTGATTTGTCAGAAAGAAACTGGTCCCTCTTTTTGCATCTGTAAGCTACTAAAACTAATATATAGGGATGTAACACAAACATAGATATTGTGATATTACATTGTCAAAAGTCTCAATAATATAATAATAATAATAATTCCTTTGCTTAAAACTATTGTCTAGTTGCAGCAGCAGCTACATATACCATGATCCTTTGCTCCATTTCAGTGCATTCATTCATTTTAAAAGGCAAAAGTTACATAGCTATAATTTTACAATAATTCTACAATAAATATTGTTTAGTGAGATGCATATTGTGAACGTTTGGGTGTTGTTACATTTTTATGCCTGCCTAAAATATAGTCCAGGTAACTAAGTCTTTTCTTTCTTCTCATAAGCAATGCTATGCTGATTAGTTTGTTTTCAGCCATTACACAAATGAATGGACAGTGCATCTTTAAGCCTGTTTTAATGTTCATGTTGGACCGCTGAAGCAAAGAGAAGCCCGAGCTGAGACCATATCACTTTAGTGGAAGAAAATCACTTGGATGCTTGCTCTTGTCAGTGTGTGTCTATGCTCCAGAGACAGTGGTGGAGGCAGGAGTGGAGTGAAAGTGGACCCATGGAACTCCACAGAGGGCCGGGCTGGCATCTGCTGAAGCCCTCGGGCACGCTCAGAGGTGCCTCCAGCATTTTAATGGCATAGTCAAATGGCAGCGTGTTTTTATGCCATTCCAATTCACATTCATTGGATAAAGAAGTAAGAGCATGTTCATTCCCCCTTTTTAACAGATAAACCGGGCGTGACAACACACAACTTAACTCTGCAAAAGATCCGGTATTTGTTTGGTTGGACAGAGATACATATTGTTTATGTAGTAATTGTGAAAGAATGATGTATTTACAGTATGGGTGATATATATTGATCATTTGCCATGTTTATTGTATTTCTATGCCCAATGAAGACCCCGGACAGTGGAAAGTCAGTAGGGCCAACATTCATGGGTTTCAAGTTCCTGTTATATGCAACTTTTAGAGGACTTTTTCTCATTCAAAAGATATCATATTTAATACTTTGTTCATTGTTAATCATTATTTTATAGTGATCTATTGACCTTGTGCAAATCCACAGTAGCATATAGAGGACATGTCGACTGTATTTAAATAGTTCAATGTAGTCTGTCTCCTTTTTTCCACTTCAGTTTCCAGGCAATCGCTGAGTTTTGAAGTCGTTTGTTTACTGTTGATTGTAAGTGCCCAAATTTAGGAAGGCAGCCATTTCTAATCATGAGAATTACATTGCTTAGCAACCGGAAAATCTAGTTAAACAATAGCATTGCTTATTCTTGGTCACAGACCGCAGCTCTGCGAACACATTAGCCTCCAGTGAAGCTCTTCCTTGCTCCTCCCTGCACACGCGAACACAAACAACCACACTATAGAAATTATGATTTAGTTTTGACTGAAATTAACTCTATATTTAGACTTTTCTATGCTGATAAAATACGCACAATTGTTTGGCAAATGTCTATTGTACATGCAGTTTACTGAACAATCATTATCTGATCCCTTTTTATTTATTTGCTCCATTAGAATGTCTATTAACAAAACATCTATTACTTTAAAATTGCTTAAAGGACTCTTGGTTAACGTCCTTAGTCACACCTCACTAAAACTTTTGCTCAGTATATATACACTAAAAAGATGACTGAAATTAAAATGTCCTTTGAGGGTTCCTGTAGCACATTAAGCCATTAGCAGTTGCATGAATGGTATCTATTTCATTCCAGTGATCAAGGATTAAATTAGAGACTTGAGCCCTGTAACATATACATAAGTGTGCTCTAAGGCTGTGGGAGCACCCTGCCTCCCAAAGGTCATTAGAGCTGAGGAGAGGAGATGGCCCCAGTCTTTCCTGCAGTCTCCTCCCTCTCGCTCTCTTTGCTCACACTTCACCATAGTGCAAGTTCAAACTAGGGCCGAGTGCTCATTTTAAATGGCATTTGTATACGTTTACATTTGAGTATTCATTTAACAATTATGTTTTTTGTCCATAACTGTATATTTTATTTATGGAATCAACCAAGGCTGAACTTGATACTACAAGTACGAATTATAAACTACTAAAAAACGAGACTAAAGCATGTCTAAAAAGGGAAACACATTTTTTGGGGGAAACCCGTTGCATATTACACATTTTGCATTTAAGTTTGTCCATGTCCTGAATTGGGAAAAAAAAAAAAAAAAGAAAACTATGGAAGTTCATAACATTATGCAAGATTGTGTTGTACTTAGATAATTACACCCAAAGACATAAATGTGTGAAATGTGGAAAATGCCCTTAAACGTTATAACATTGTTGTCTACCAAGCTGTGTTTTAGTGTCCATCCTCACTTCCCAGGCCATAATCAGAATATGCTGAGGACGAAAAATGAACTAATATTGATGAATCTCACTATTTTTGTAGAGCCCTTATTTAAACTTTGTTAGATTATTTTGCCTTAGCCCTGCTGTCAGAGCCAACATGAGTGCATTTCCACCTGGCTGAAAACGGAGCAGCGACTTGCATTTTCAGAGACAAAGTCCATATGTCTTTATTCCCGCCCTGCAGAGGTTTGGAGAGTCCTGTAGAGTTCCAGTGTTAACCTGGAAGTGCGGAGGGCCCCATATCAGTCCTGGCACAAAGGGGCAGTCACGGGGAGTGCGCTTTGGCAGGGGCTGAGCTTAGGAGACCTGCTTTGGATTTTAGCACCACAATTATGCATTCATGTTTAGTCTCAGGTGCTAGCGTTTTATCCACGGGCCAGCTTGGACACATTTTGTATGAATAAAAAACTGTATAGGTGGGAGCTAAAAAATGATTTCCTTTCCTTATAGAGATCTGCGGCTTTGTTCTGTCAGATTCAATTACCTCACCTCTAATTAGGGCGCTATAGAAGAGGCTGGGTCCTTGATACACACATGACACTGTGGAGCTAGCTGATAATGCATGGTATCGCTATCAGAGCTCGGCCACAAGCAAGCCACATTCAGGATGCTGGAAAAATAACAGCACACCGTGAAATTAGGAGTAACCCGCGCACAATTTTGAAGTAAATATATCTGGTTTTGCATGTGTGAGTTTGCATAGCAAGATTGGCACATCTATAGGTTGGTCCTTTTTAACTTTTAAGCCCAGATCAATGGAATGTTTTATGTTCAGATATTTGGGAAAGCAGACCATCAAGACAAACCTTGAAATAGTAGTCCATGTCATTTGTGGAGAGATATTTCAATAATAAAATTTGGAATTGCAATAGAAAACAGTAGGTTATGACTATTTCATATAATGTTTTTTTGTTGTTTTGCTTTAAATACAGCTGTTTACAAACAGACTAAGGGAGCATAGGGAATGAATTGACAAATTGTGAGGGATTTTATTTGTATAGATTTAAACAACAGGGTTAACAGTTTTTATGTAAAATAAGAATGTATACTTTGTTGTTTGTGGAGGACTAGGGGTCCATTCAAATTGTTCTAAATACATTCTTACAAGCTAGAAACACTGGGAAACCACTGTAAAAATCTCTAAACAATATTATTCTAAGAAGTATCTATATTTTCCAATAAGCCCTGCTCCCTCCACTGCTCACTATGGTGTCTCTCTCTGCTCCCCTTCCTCCTTTGACTCATTAATCCCGTGTCCATCATAGGGTCTCCGAGTATCACCCCATTTTATAGACTGCACGGGCGCATTACCATACCCCCTCCCTGCTCCACTCCCCATGGCAGATCCCTATCACACACAGGCCACGGCACCAACAAAAGAGCCACTGTGATCAAGGCCGGATTCAGCCTGACGACGGCTCTATTAGCATTGGCTGCTCCTGCCGCTGCCCTGCCGCACCACTGTTTGAACAGGGCTGGGGTTTCTGCCTGTCCTGGTCAAGAGGAAGCGCCCGATGAATGTGGGTGATACAGTCAAGGGTGGAGGGTGGATGGCATGGCTTTGTATAGGAGGAGCAACAATATGCTTTAAAGGAGACATTCTTTTTCTGAATATTTTGTGTCAAACTATAATATAGATGATTATTTTATATTTCGTTTATTGTACACTAATAACTTGGTGTTCAAAACTGTAGAACTGATAGTCCCCACCTCTTCATAGTGGTTTTCAGTAGTGCGTTTTCAGTTATGTGTTTTTATTGTTGAAAATGTGTTACATTATTATTAACAATGTTAAGTTAGTATACAAAAGTGTGCGGCGATAGGGATATTTGTAAACTGGTTGACGTCTCAAATGCAGGACAATGCAGGATTATTCAAACATTCAGGAATGAATCAAATTCTGACCAAGCAAAATGTTGGGGGAACACTGTAATGAAAGCTCATAAAAGTCCATTTTACATATGTCCCCTTTAAATGAAGACTAAGCATTAATACCCTGTGCAGAATTTGTTTAAGGCTTGTTGCTTGTTTTTTTTTCCACTCTAAGTCAAGTGCAGTGGTTCTGTGGTGTCGCTGGCCATCTGAACCTTAGTGGACTGGTGATAAGAAGCAGGAGCACATTCCTGGGCCCAGTTCGTCAGCAGCAGAGCCTATAGAAGAGTGGGTCACACTGTGAATGTGACAGGATTTTAAACAGTACACAACTAAATATAGCAGGGACGCCACTATCAGAAAATGAGTTAGGAGTGTGCTGCTGGTCGTTTAGAAAGTCATTATTCTTATCATTGCTGTCTCTGAAATAATTTCAGGTCTCTCCATGCAATGAATACTGTATAATAAACTAAACATGTGAGAATGCAAACAAACTTTAGTAATCTGGCCCCGGAGTCGCCATCAGGGCCTTTTAATGTGTGCTGAGTATTTCATTTTCCATATTCAGCGCAGGGCCCCATATCTCCATCAGTTTGAAAATGCTCCATTTAGTTGCTATCTGCTGGAGTGGGGAAGTGAGATGCCCTTATTCTGAGTCTATTAAAGCTCAATTCTATCTCATCTTATCTGCCTAATCTTTGTGTCTTATTGACCATGAAGTTTATCTGTGATCTCCCGTTCCCCTTATTATCTCACAACACTGTAGCTCTATTTGCTAGTCTGCAAAAGCACAAGCGCCTGCATTCACCGCTGACTTGTACGTACTCTTCTTTTTCAGCCGTGTAATAGAATGTGTGCATAGAAACATATTTTTCCCGTCTTTCTTTCACTTGGATTGCCTTGGCAGGAGGTAGTTTAACGCCACTCACACTATCTTCCCTTGATAGTACGATATTTATCTGTCTGTATCATCTTAAGTGATGGTAGCCTCATGGAGTGCCTTCACGCCTCACTTCACTCCTCAGCGAATCAGCAGAAGGCATCAGATAAGATCATAAAACTGTACTTTCATTTAAAAGCTTCGCTGCCACCACCACCGCCGCTGCTATGTCTGTATTTGAGATCTGTGCGCGCTAATTCTTTTCATGTCCGGAGCTCCTGCAGATGTACGCCGCTACAAAGGCCTCATTTAGACGGCTAATGAAAAGAGCAAGCAGTTTGTGGACATCACGGGGGTCTTTTATGATGCACAGTGTGGGAAGAAAGGAAATCAGGAGAGCCCCACTTTGTAAACTCAAATTATGGTTGGACCAAAGCTGAGAGGCTGCTGCCACAATAGAACAAACAGGGAGAAGTATCAGTGTAGAGTGATGGTGTTGTATATTACCACCGGCTATGTCATATATGATAGGCCGCTATCGCCAATACTTGTTCTTACAATGTTAATGATACAGCCTTGTGGGACCCCTGTGGACACAATGGAAGGAGAGATACCGTTTTAGTGAGAAAGTTAATTTATCTTAACCATAACACACCTGGATCGAAACAGTGATGTTATTCCATAACAGAATAAACAATTTTATCCTCGGCCTATGACCTTTTGTAAAAATAAAAAAAAAACAGTCCATGTTCCTAAGGGTTTTGCTCTAGTCATTCCTTGGCAGGCATCTTTTGGAGAGGAGACATACGTATTCTTAATAAGATTCAAATGCTGGCTGAGATGTTTTTGGTTTTTTTTCAGGACTAATACAATTCAGGTACCAGTACAGTAATTCCATCAACGTCCTTGATTGAAGCAAAATAGTAATATGCAAATACCAAAAGAGAGATGTACAGCTACAAGCAAAACTCTGAAATCATTTAGATTTAAAGAAAGAATATTGCACAGAGGGGGGAAAAATTAATCACACGGAAAAGTGTCTCCTTTAAGATTGCACTGGTGTATTACCCGGAGGCATGGAATGTAAATGGAAAAATCAACATTGTACCCTGTGATAAGGCTACCAAATTAATAAAAGTATTTTCTTTGCCTCTCCCATGCTGATGCCTGTAAGTCTGGAAAGGACTTTTTGCTTTTTTCATTCTGTTTCTGAGTGGTTTTGTTTTGCAAGTAGCGGGATTAACATCTGTGGTCACCTTTGTTTGTGTATGCTTTCTCAAGAGCTTAAACAGAAGGACAATGTGAAATTTACTAATAAAATGCTATACAATTTTGGCATAGACTTATTATACCTTATGCCAATAACCAAACATCGACCAAACAACATAGATTTTGAAGCCTGTCGTGTGGTGAAACTGTAGTGTGCATAGGAGGAGGAGTTTATATGGAAGGCCAAATACTAGATGTATGGATATAGTGAAAGAGGGCATAATTGAGGTGAGATGATAATGATGATGATAATTTGCTGTAGGAGAGTAAGAAACAAATTCAGAGGAGACAGACAATAATTTAAATATTGTTTGATTTCCATGGACAAATGTGCAAAGCGTTCACACTAAATATTGCTTATGTGAAATTCTTCAAAATATACAACATGGGATAATGAATACAGCAAAGTTGTATAAAATGTTTCACTACAATATTAATAAAAGTGTGAAATTAAGTGCAATTTCAAATGTATTCATACCAAATATAGACCTGGGCTTGACTTTATGCTTAAAACTGAACACAATGGATTGCTGAGCTACACTATGAGTTGCATCTGCATTTGTAGTATCTCGTCAAAGGAACGGAGCCAACCCAGATTTGAAAAGCAGCCTGTGGGGTGTGATGAAACGTCTCAGTGCTGTTTGCTCTTCTCCCGCAGGTCCTCTGGAGGATGGCCTGGAGGAAGAGGAGGAGGAGTGTGTCTCTGAGGGGACCGAGCTCCTGACCAAAGATGAGTTCTCGGCAGAGTTTGAGGCGGAGAACATGGGCTGTGAAGACATGGAGTACTTCTGCAGCAAAGGTGAGCCAACCAACTAGTTATTTTAAACCCAAAACTCCAAAGAAGCACTCCTTGAGCAATGTGAGATACAGGCTCGGTCTTTATTCCTATTACAAGACAATAAGTTTGGCAACAGTTGTCCCAAGTAAGATCAACGGCAGCCAACGTGTCTACAAATAGTTTTTAAGTCATTCAAGATGGCCAAGCCAAAAAAGTGTGCTTAAATATTGGCTTATCTAAATAAATAAATAAAACAAAAACACAAAAAGCACTGAAGAAAAAATAAGTTCACAATTAATAAACTAGTGAAATCACTGAATAAAAGTAACCAATTTTCACAGATGTTGCGCCAAGCAACTTCAACTGAAACCAATAGCTTCCTGCACTTTTCTGAGTGTGTTCAAATCATATCTGGCAGAACTTGTATCCTCTTAATAAAGTTACTTCTAGTGCAGGCAGTTGAAATAATTCATTTGATATTTGATCCTGGCATCCACCTTGGAGAGCTCTGGTTTGATCAATGCGGCGTGAGATGGCATCGTCATCACTGGCCTTCCCTCTGATAGTGCTGGGAAGGTGTGCTATGTTACAGTCTATACGCCAAAGCACTGGAGAGATAGCAGCTACGCTAACTCCCTGTGAACAGCACCTGCTAACCGCTCCCAGGTCCAGCACTATAAAGGCGCCAAAAGCACCCTGGTCGTCTTTGAACTCCAATTCAATTAGATAGCTTCTTTGTATGTTTGTTTCATTTCGGTCACACCTTGCCATCACAGGAGCTAATTTGTGGTCTGCTCCAGGTTACAGTGTGAAGATGACAGACTGGTCCTGCTCCCTCCTCCCTCTCCAAGTTCTCTCTCCCCCTGCGGTGGTGTGGCGTCGCTACCCCAGGTGTCCCCACTCATACTAACACGCGGGTGCCACAAATTTGACTTTTTAATAAAGAACCAGCGCTTTGAATGTCGGCCGCGTCTTTCCTCTTTTCAAAGGAAACTGTTTAGAATTATTTCTCCACACCTCCTAAACTGATGTGCCTCGGGATTACATTATTGAAGGGAATAAATCTTTCATGTTTGAGGTAGGCTATGCCCCAGTAATCGTATCAATAATTCGTTTTTCTTTTGTTCTTGGGCAAAAGTCGAGCGGTTGCAATTGTTTGGAAATTGCAATTACCAGCGACGCCTCGTTTGCGTAGCCTTTGTCTCCCTCTTAATATGTCCTTCTGCATACTTCAAAGTCTTTGTAATAACCCAGCAGCTATTAAAGCGATGGCGTGGCATGTATTGGTAGTTACCAATAGAAGAAAAAGTACAACTACTTCAAAGGGCCTTGTCAGAGGCACTGATACTTCACTTGTTTTGGATAAAAAAGCTGCAGCTCCAAATCTTCTCCCCAATCCCTGTGTTTGTGAATAAAGTCAACACTCGCTATCCCACATGTCAAAAATACGACTTCTCTAGACACTGCTAATCTGTTTTGTGCCAAGCTTTGCTATATCTAAGCTTATAGCAGCTAAGTCTAACATTGAACATTTGAACATTTAAAACCCTGTGATGCCCCCTATCCGAATTCCCTTTCTCCTCGTGGCATGTGGTGTCCAACCATCAGGTGTAGCCATTCTCCTTCATGATCCCTTGTGCAATTAGATCTATTTAAAAGTAATGTCGACGTGGCTTAAATTTACCCCACTTATGCAGAAAGTGCAGTGAATTAAACGGGACGCAATCCTGGCGGCATTAACTGGTTTAAGTGTGTTATTCCTTCACTATAGGAGGGCAGAAGAGAGCCCCCTTGATTAGCTAAACCCTCTCAAATGTGATGGCATGCTGTAATTAGCCCGGTGTGGACTTGTACGTGGGTTTTAGAGAAGCCACTCATCCCATGGCCTTTATCTTCTGTGGCTAAGGTCTCCGATGTGAGGTTCCTCCACTGCGCGCTCCTCTCCTCGGTCCTAGCTTAGCCTTGTATCTGTGTAGTCGCTGTCTGAAATGGGGCTTGTCAGGGGGACCTAAAACCTCCATTAAAAGTTTCAGCTCATAATAGGTATTAAAAAGCTGTAGGAACACAAAGAGGGAGTACCAATTTTCATTAACATATGAAGCACTTATTAACTTTGATCAGAGTGCGGTGAAGTAGCAAAGCTGCTTAAAGGCGCAAAGGTCAGAAACTTGAATGCCACCAAAGACTCAGCCATTTGCCTGGAGGAAGAGGGGACTCCCCAGATAAACGCCTCAAGCACCTTTCTCCTAGGATCCAAGAATGGAGAACTTCCAAATCGATTTTTCTGTTTGGACTATCAAGTCCAGGAAATGGTGGATATTTTGTGTTTTTGGAATAGCATTGCACACAACACAGTCTATCAAACAAAACATAGGAGAGAGGAGAGGGGATATGGCCTTTGAGGTGGCAACAGCTAAAAGTAACATTGCCCATTTTCAATGTATCTGTAAATGTTTGTATTCATCAAGGGAGAGGTTTTCATCATTATTTTATACAGTATTGCAGAAGGCATCAAAATGACTCTGCCCTTGTTATCATTGTTTGGACTGATGTAGTGATGATTAAATATAAAATACACATCCACTTGTCAAAACAGCATACATTTGTCTAAAATGTGTTTAACTTAAAAGTTTTCAGTGTGTGTCTCATAAAGAAATGACCTTGGTTATGTCTCTGGATTAAAACCAATTCTCAGTGTGTTGGCCCCTTGTGTTGGGCTGGTTTCACTTTTATGGACAGTTCCAGATAAACTCTGTGACTCCACTGAAGATTTATACTCTATTGACACACCTGCCGGTGTTTTTGTCCAAAAGCTGCCTTTCTTCTGAATGGGATCTTTTTACTGAAATGGTGAAATTTCACCTTGCTGTTTTACCCCCTCTTTTATTGTTGGCTATCTGTGAAGTTCAGCGGGGTGTTGCCACAAGCTGTTGCCTTTGTGCGCTCCAAGTGTTTGTGTGTGATGACAAATGACTTCCTTAGTTTGCTCTGACACTGAATTTACATGTCGCTTCATGTGTCTCATTTCCTCCATGTAACAGCTTTCTGTGAAGGCACGTTACATGTTTTTTCAGCCCAAAACGATGATTACGGGGGTCTTATAAATGTTGTGTCAGAACACCATCAAGCATGACAAATTTGTGCATTTGCACTCTTTTGAACTTTTGGCCCCTCAGTAAAAAAAAGAATTATAATGTGGGCAATATTTTAACACAGTGTTTGAATTAATGCCCAGGATTGCTAAGCAAGGACATAACATAGTAAACAAGCGTACCTTGACCCTTCAGTAACCCAGCTGTGAATAATTTGACATTGCAGCAGTCAGAGGCGTACAGCAACAGCAACAAACAGAAAGTAGCAGAATTAATGATGGCACTTTTTGTGTGGCACAGAAATAATCAGAATCTGCAGCAGCAGCAGAGGAAGATCTCCTTGGCCGCAGCTGCCAGTGCCCAGAATGGTGGATGTGAAATTTGAACGCACAGCCGAGGCTGGAGAATATGGAGAAATGCTAATTTGTGGTGTGATAAGATGAATCGAGTCATCCCTTTAGCCCCATTTGACTCAGTGCAGGAAATGAATCATTAATGTTTGTTAAGTATGACAATCTAACTGGCCCAGATCTACATGCTCCGAGACTGAGGCAGAGTGCGATAAAGAGCGGCTGCAGACACGCAGGAAAACTGCCAGATTCTGTAATGATGGGAATTTATTGGCATTTAAAGAGACAGTGGAAGAGCATTGCACTAATAGCCTCCCTCTATTGGAGTTCTCTGCCTGCCACAAATTGCATGCAATTCAGACCCATTTTTCAGATAGCAGAAGTCTTACAGCTATGCTTGACTTTGGAGAAAAAGGTTGCTTCCTGGAATTGACTTTATCTGTAGCAGGGTAATCTGCATCAACACCCAAATATGCAATATCAACTGACTGGCTGCCGCTGCTGGGAAGGGGGCAGCCATCGCCCTAATATTACTTTCTCCAAATCACTGCAGCTCCAGTACCAGATTGTGGCTTTAGAAAAGTGGCCCAGAGTTAAAGTCATTGAGCCAGAATTCAGCCTCATATAGAACTGTGCAATCCTATACCAAGACTTAAAATACTTAGACTCCATTTTGCAGAAATTGCAACGTGTCTGTGGACTTACTGGTCAGGATTAGAGGGCCCTGAGCTCCTTAAAGTTACACGCTATAAAGATTGACATTTTCAAGGGCTTCCTTGGCTGAGACAATGCTAAAAGGGAGAGGAAAAACCAATATGACTTTGTTGCTACCTTGCTCGAGGAATTGTTTGTGTAAATCGCCTATAAGCTTATTGACCTGAATGTGTGGCGTGCTGCGTGTGACTGCGATTTGGCTACAGAGGTGTCCTTTGATGAAGCAGTGATAGGGCTGATTTTAACAGCTCACTGGTTCCTCTTGCATGCCCGCCAACCCTGAGCCCAGCAGGCCACCCCTCTCCATACTACCCTCCCCCCCCTCACGTCTGCTCCTCGCACACTGCCTTAAGTATCTCCATTCCACTGTGGAGGGAGATGTAAATTATGATCTAGGTGATAATTTGAAGAATAATCATTGACAATTGGTCTCCCTTGATAGCGTTGCAAAGGGTTTCAATTCAAATCATGAAACAAAGCACTCTAGATTGCTGACTAGATCTTCGTCGCTGAAATGGAGCACCGCAATCCATCTATTTTGACATTGTAGGGTCAATACTAAAGTCACCTCTATGTTGTATTGCGTACTACCAAACAAATCCTGCATATTCCAGTAGTACTTACTCCCTGCCTGGTTTTTCCCACTGACATTTGTGCAAGAAACTTCATCAAAGCCTTGTGACATTGTTCCCTGCGAGGGTGCCTGAGTGATTGTGTTTAAAATGCATTGCAAACTGTGTTAGATAGAAGCAGAAAATCCTTAATCACTGCTTAATTAAGGAATCATCTTGTAGCTTCATTTCCCGAGCTCTAATTAAACACTTCCAATACGTTTCGTTACAGGGCTTAACATGTTCGCCTGAGATCAAGGTAGTGCCTTTAATGTTATCTCCCCCGCTTTTTTTAAACTCCGCTCCATTGGAAGGAACTGTTGATATGCGCCTTTGTTATCCTCATCATAATACGAGTCTGGTATGCTAAAGAGGTTCTCCAGGCCCAACAATAAATAGTGGGGAATTTAGTTGCATGTGTGTCCTGATAATATACTGGGAGAGGGCGGAGAGAGTGCTAGACACTTGCATAAGCAAAAGTGGGTCATAATGACCTCCTGTACTGTAACTAGGACGTGAGCAGACTATCCTTTCATATCTCATCAGTCTTTTCTACATTTTCTCTGAGTGCAAGGCAGAAAGCTGACATCCATAGCAATGTTTGCTACCTCCTTTGAAGTGAGCCATGTCAAAAAAGATAAACATACATGGTGAGTGCTGTTGATCTGAAGATTAACCTAAGTGTGGATGGTGCAGCAAAGAGTCCTTAGGCAATTGTCACCATAAGGAAATACATCATATATTGTTATATTTTATGTTTCATTCCATTAAAACCACACATTTAGTATATGACATACTGGTACATTTTAAAACTCTCTTTGAGTCTTATGAATTTTGCCATCTTCATATTCACATTTCATATCTAGACATCCCTATTTCAACTGTATGAAGTGTAGTAATCCATTGTGGTAATCCAGGCCTGCCCTTGACCGTTCACTATTGGGTTTAAAACATCAAAGGGATGGAGACGATAAGGTGACAAAAGTGGGAGAAATGTTTTTCTGCAAACTATGGACTAGCCCTATTCGCCCAGGGCAGGTTTGCTCTTAGTTGGAGACTTTGGAAAGACTGTGTGTCAGCCACATTGGATTTATTTTGAGCACTACACTTGGGGCATATACTAAGCACTGATTTATGTGCCTATAAACTTAAAGTACAAACTGTGCTTACTGTATGCATACAGAAATAGTCTTTTTTTACTCGCTGAGCTTCGAGGAACACTGGGTAAGCACTGCTGGGTGTATTGTGGTCAGTATTATAGCCCTGTAGAGATGAAGGTGGGGACTGTTTAACAAGCCTGTAGCACTTACATCCTGGAGAGAGATACCCAAATATCCCAGAGCATAGCTGAGGTGCGCTGCAGACTGTAAATCAGCACAACATCCTATAACACACATTTGGGAGAGCTCCACAATAGATCAAACGGTAATAAATAGCCACCTCGCTCCCACACATTGCTTTCCTTCCTGTTCCACAGGCTTGCCTCCTGTTCCTGCAGGCACTCATGGGAACCCCTGTACATAAAAGTGCACAGCCGGACCTGTGTGCATGGAGCAAATACACGTATACTGTAATGCATCTACATAGAATTCACCAAAATATATAGGTTTTATCAACCCTATCTACAGCATGTGATTTGACTGTAAAAACAGATAAAAGAATGTTCCTTTTCAATTACAAATTAATGTTTGGTATAATGCATTGGCAAACTATATATGGCCACAATGTGGTATGTTTGTTCTTATGCAGAATTCTTACAGAATACTACACATTAATAACTTGTTTTTTCATTGTAACACATAAGAAATCAATTTAATAAAACTTTATTTTTTTGTGCCTGGCAGGAGAGGAAGACGGCAACCGAGAGGCAGGGGACTCCGAGATGGAGCCGGGCGAGAAGAGCCGGCAGGCTGCAGTGGGACCAGACGAATGGGACGGGCCAAGTAAGTGAAGACTCACAAATGCTAGCAGCAAATGTGCACAAGTATTCATATAAAAGGGAGCAAAACAACTGATTTAATCAAACCCTCATCAATGATTTACTAGATTTAAAGTATTTATAAAATGTTCTAATTTAAATACAAAGGCTTGAGGTACTAACTCCATATTTTTATCTTGTTTAGTCTTCTGTAAAGACTAACTTTATCAAGGGGATGGATATTGCATTGAATTACAATTACTGCTCAGCACCAGTCTAAAGCCACACTGCTGAATGCACAAAATATGATTCCTTTTAATGCATAAAATGACCTCGAGAATTTATTGCAGGTACATGCATTTGTCAAAAAGAGAACAGTAGAGAGAGAGGGAGAAAAAGTGGATTTAGGCAAGTTGTGCTGGCTGGCTCTGCGCCCCCCGGGGTGTGTATTTTATACTGACAGTGAATCAGTGTTATCGCACCTATCAGATAATGCATTTATCATTAAATTTCACATTTGCATTTAAATCTGGGGAAGGAAATGAGCATTGCTGGCTAAAGATAAGAGCGCAGGGACGACAGTAATAAACCATCACTGTGATCAGTCAGAGACGGGGCTGAGGGGGTCAGCGCCCAACCATGGGCCCTGACAAAAAGAAGGCAGCACACAGGGAGGACGACGGCCTTTTGGGTAAAGAAATGCTGAGCTTCAAAATACGGATTTGAAAAGGAAGGATGGATGTAGCATGAGGAGATGTTTGACGGACTGTAATTATGCTCCTACTTAGCCATCAGAATGAGAATGAGAGCTCGGAGACACGGTGGGGCAGGAGACTGTCAGTGTAAGGCAGTGGACGTGTGAATGATACAGGAGGTGATGTGAGGCCATTTTCTGTTGTACTAAACCTCAGTGCTTTGGATTATCAAGCGATATCCACTGAACACTGGCCTATCTGTGTAGCATAACAGTGAAAAATAGCACAGAGCACATGACTGCTCCCTCACAGAAGCATGCTTTTACATATATCAAGCCTCCTGTCTGATCTTCCCACCACTGAAAGCGTTCATCACGAGGGCCATGTGCGTGTATTTAAGTTTGCTAACATCTCTATGATATACTCACCAATTAGTGAGGAACTTGCACTGAAGCATCTGTGCCCCTCCTCTGTTTTCTCTATGGGCTGCATAGAGTGGGCAGAAATTAATCTTGGCACATAATAATGCCATTCACTCTCCAATCATGGCTGCCATGAAAGGTCATTTCCCTTTTTAATTTTTCCCATTGTGCTGAAAAAGTCAGATGGCCATGTTATAATTTGAATAAAGCAGGGAATCAGACAATCAGATAACATTTGAAATGACATGACTTCCTGTTCAAAGCGATTAAAAGCAAATTTATTTAGTTTGGAACTGTCTCCCCTTTAATCTCTTTGTAAATGTTCAGATAGTGAGAGTTGAAAAGTTCTTTGTTATTCTTTGGCTTAAGTTTAAGCAGGTGTGATTATGATCACTAACAGATAATTTTTAATCAGCGTGCATGTGCATGTGAATAGGCTGTGTAATGGCCGTCACATAAAGAGAGACTGAAGCCTTTAATGAGGTGGGCTCACTGGAACATGCCCACCTGCTTTGGTGAGCCTATTCAAGCACCTCTACAACGTTTCCCTTTTGCTGAGTAACAACAAAAGCCTTTACAATTTACATGCTGTAATTGAACTTTTTGTGCCTCTTTTTCATCTCCACTTTGGTAAGCCATGTCGAGTGCTGTCCGATCACTCCTGTGCTCTGATTGTCTTTCTGTGTGGACCAGTGCGGAGCCGAAGAGAATGACTCACTATTCATCTGATAGCTGAAGCTTGCAGTGTTGTACACAGTGCTAGGGCTCTGATGTGGAACACCCAGTGAGTTTGGTCTCTCCTCTCGTCTCCACAAGTATGTCCTTAAGCCAATCGCGCTCCAATCTTGTGTCTCATGTTCATTTCTCGTCACGGCTGTTTCACAATCAGCCTGTGATTTGGGAGATAGCGTTACATGCTATTCTCTTCATTTTCATGAAACTAGCAGTGATATGGATCTAAGTCTGGCTCAGTCTTTCTCTCTCCTCTGGGCTAATTGGGAATGGTGTGTGTGGTAGCAAGCTAACTCTGCTAATGAACTTGTTCACAGTCTTATCTAAATGATTCCATGTAAACCACTCCCCCTCATAAAAGTCAGCCAAATGCCAGGGTTTTCTTAAGAACATTTCAGTTGAGGTTACAGCTACTGTAGAAAGGCCTAGTCATTCTCTCTGCACTACTCAATAAGTGACAGTACAATGTTATTATTAGGCCTCTTGTGTACGTACCAAAAAGTTGGCCAAAAAGATTTGTTTAGGCAAAAAATGTTTCTTGAAATTTCAATATTTTCCAATTAAAGACACATTTTTCAAGCAATTTTGTATCATTACCTGCACATAAAAAATACTACCCATTATTTCATCTTTCTTTTGCCAAAGTGCTAGAAAGGCATAAATCAAAAGCACAGACTCTTCTTTTGAGGGAGGTGAGTGTGACAGAGAGGTAACAGAAGCAATATGATCACCTTGTCCGTAAATCTCTTGGCTGTTCCCGATGACCAGCTCTACCCAGCATGCTCGGCAGTCTGTGCCAGCTGGAAGGGGGCCAGGCCGAGCAGGGGTCAGTCCAAAGAGAGGCTACCTGACAGACGCACAGACAAGAGCCCTTAAGACAATCTCACCCCCTTCACCTACATCAAATATGCACACGCAGCTTCACTCACATGGAAAAAGTCCTGAGTCTGGTTTTTGACTCCATCCAACCCAGGAGCGTCTGTGGGCCATTCCTCTTTCTGTTGTTTCCAAAAAACTGCAAGAAAAAAACACAATAACCATTTCAGGTTTAATGCACATATGTCAAGCTAAGAGGAAAGGAGGAGCAGATGGGCACGATACTGTGGCAGGTGCCTCAACAAATGTTTGCGGTCGCCCGAGCTGCTATTTATATCACGGTGAAACACAGAGACACGCAAATATTTGCAAAAGGACAGTGGGCCCTTTTTGTTGGGAGTCAAAGTGATCACCAAAATAAACAGATGGGATTAAACCTTTGGACCATCAGGGCCAGGACTTTGAAATTCCCATAGTTATGCTGAAGAAGGAAACATTGTGCTGGGCCATTTCTTAACATGTTGGAATTTTATCTTTAAAAGGAAAATTCCAATGGTTTTCCAGCATCAATGCTTGCAACATTCATGGTTTGAATTCACGCAGGTTGTTCTAATAGTAAACAAGGCAGCTTCTAACTCAGCACCCAAGTCCATTATAAAGTCAGGGTGTCGTCTGAAGGGAGGGGCCAGTGGAAATGAGCGAGAGAGACAAACAGAGCACCCAGATGCAGATTAGGCTGCAGAAGATGAGGGTGTAAAAGGGATTTAATGGTAGGATGGATTAGAGAAATCCTTGTAACAATGTTAAATAATTATGGTTCCAGCCGAGATCAAAGCGCCATTGATTGAACCCCTCAAGCCTCGGCACACAGAGTCTTGGAAAGCAAAGATTGGTAAACTCCGACCACTCCGGCTGCTCCACTTAAATTGGATTGGAAATATTAGGATACAGACCAATCCTTCAGGAGGGTTTTGCATGCAGCTTTTTGTCACCGGAAATGTAGCTTTGGGAGAGCTCTGAAGCCGTGATAGTGCACTGTCTACACACAATCATGAGAGAGAGGGTGTCGCAGCTGTCTCTGCTGATACCTAAGCGTTTTAAGCAGACTTATAGACACACTTGACGGTTATATCAGCAAAAACTTTCAGCGTACGCTTTCATTTCAGTTTTCTTCCCCACCGCTTTCTTCATAATCAAGAAATTTGGACGTGCATCATGGCAATTCTGCGTTAAAAAGGCAGGTTTTATCTAGCTTCTCCAGGGTTTTATTCAAAGTCTTCTTGTCAAGTCTCACAAAACATGAATGACATCGAGATTTCTGATAGCAGCGATGAAAGGCGTCATCAGCGCTCCTGTGAGTTCCGCGCTCTGAGTGATGTAGAATTAAACCGTAATCAAAGCAAAACATGTAAACAGTGTTTGTCTCATCCCCACTTATTCGCATTCTTAAGACATTGTTGATGAAGGCTTTCTAATTCATGCCTCACCTGTATTTGGGCAAAAAAGCTCCTTCAATTTGCAATATGCGATGATAATAATGAAATATGCAACAAGAGATTAGCCAAATCACTGTACTTCAGTGCTGCGTGGCCTTGATTCAAACGCACTCACTGATCCGCTATGCTAAGAAGCTTTATAGAGGAACTTCATGCTTGTTAGTTATATATAATCTAAAATGCAATCACTGTTCTTATCATCAGGGAAGGACTCTGCTATATCTATTGTGTTAGGGTGCTGTTGGATATAGTACAGAAAGGCCTTATTAAGATAGTGTGCCATTTAAGTCTTATGGATACTTTACACTATTAACAAAAGTCAATTTAATAATATAATAATAATATTGCAATAGCAAACAATGTAAGCTAGACACACTTGGCTTATAGAGTAGACATCTGCAAAGGCACTATAGCAGTCTTGCAATAGTAAAGGCAGTGTCCTGACCACATTGACAAAGACCACAAACTAAAACTTGTAGGAAGTTTGCACATTTTTGCCAACACCTGTATACTAATTATAATGCTTTTATTATTATTATTTCCTAGGAATTCATAGCTGTTAATACTTTCTTGGTTATTGAAGTGGCTGCCCCTGGGGACAGTTGACACTCATTGCGTCTTCCTTTAGCTCTTTGAACATGTTTGTTCTGCAATGCGAGCCCTCCCAGGAGCTACGGGCACTGTTTTTTCCAAGAGGTATGATTGTAATTGGGTGAATATTTGATGTGTGTATTTAGCATTAGCAGTGAGACCCGAGTGCAGACACTGCTGGGGGGTAACACTGGCTAAACTGGATTGCTTTAGTAAGTCTGGTAGCAGGGTTTCTTTTTTGGTCTTTTTAACTCAAACTGGCCACATCACAGACTGGAGTTTGCATAGTGTTTCATGGATCATTTTTTGGAATTTACTGACAGAACAACCTCCTGGTGTGTATCCTATAAAACTATAAGAAATGCTGCATAATCTCTTTAGTGATGAAATAGCCTGAATCACACACACTATAAATATTCATGTCATCATTATTTTGTGTAAAGTACAACAACCTGGCTCGTTGGTCCTGCTTCTTGCACCTTTGTTGTGTGGGTTACATGGTTAGAGGGGGTGGTCCCCTTTTGTCAAGTGAATGGAAGTACCAAATAATAGTTATAAAAGTGATAGTAAAAAAAAAACTTCATAAAATGACATGTTCTTCCCTGATTGTACGAGTGTTGTGGTATTCAATTATGCAATTTCCATTGGCATATTAATCATCTTTTCAACAAACAAGCCGCTGTTAATTAAAGCAAAGCATGGATAAAGACGTGTTGCCGGATCATCACTCTGTTTATCACGGAGCACAGACCGCGCTTAAGTCAATGCAGCCTGTGAGAGGAATTTCAATGCTCTCCCACTTTCTGCCATTGTACATCTGTGTGGCTCACTGTGGCACTGTGCAGGGGCGGGGCTAGTGACGTGTCATATCTCTGTCTGTACTAATCAGGAGGTGGGGACTTGTTCAAACACTTCTGATGGTGAATACTGAAAGTGAGATATGGTTAGGTATAGATTACAAATATACAATTCAGTAAAAAATCTTTATAAAAATTGTGTTTAATTCAGATCAAAATATAAGACTATAGGCTAATACATGACCCTAGCAGGACTAACCAGAATCAAACCAGGTCTATACCAAATCTAACCATTGGACTGGATTTAACAGAGTCTAAGTAGGACCAAAGTAGTGCTGATCCATAAGTCATAAAAGTTAAAACATTTAAAAAGTTTCAGATGATAATAATATTTTTTTCCCCCGTTAGAACACCATTATCAATTTTCTTGGAGTAGCATTTTCTTGTATGTAAGGTATGTGCTACAACATACCTTTTCATACACCCTACTTGTCATCTTTTGATGCTGTAAAATGCACTTTGCTGTGACTAGATTGCTCTGCACGATTCACATATTGCGATTGGCCCCTGTGGTCAGCCATATTGAGTTTGCACAGGGAACAACATGACATCTCTGTAGACTCTGCCTGCTCTCCTTGTCGCCCTTCTTTGGCTTTTTGTGCCGCCTGTGTGCCTCACTCATTGGTGCGAAGGGGATGGAGATTATTCAGGATTTGGTAAGATATGGGACTTCTCTAATCATAGCTGACTGCCTCCACTGTCATTCAGTCACTAAATAGAAGTGTGGGGGAAAGAAAAAAACTCTCTTGGAGATGGGAGCAGCCAGCAGCCATAGCGAACATGCACTAGAGTTGAAAAATAGGAAAAGCATCTGTAGACATGCGGTGTGTACCCTGTCCTTCTTTGTACGACTTTATCAGCAGAGTGCTCACTAAACTGGAGTCTCTTCTTAAGTTAAACATAAGATCGTTGTGGTTTGAAGCACTCCACTGCTCTGTGCATCTAAAAGGCTAAACAACTTCCCGCTATACTGTCTTGCACATCTCCAAATCACACCTCATGGAGAAGAAAAAAGTGTTTTCTGCAGCGTCGGCTCAAATCTAAATTCACTCAAACATACTGTTGCACTGGAGTCACCCACACATGCATAACCCCACCCAGCCTCCCACACCGCCATCAAAAGAGGGACAGAGGGGAAGAGAGGGAGAGTGAGATGGAGATGGTGCAGGAGGAGGAGGAAGGAGAGAGAGAGAAAAGTCAAAAACCTCCACATAACAATGCCAGAGAAAAATCAGAACATTTTCCACCGAAAGATGGGCCATTTCCAAATCCTTGTGCCCTATCAGACAAATTAAAGTAAATCAAGCATGAAATGAAGCAGAAGAGCCCGGAGATAAGGCTCCTTTAAGTCGTTTACAGATTAGGACAGAGGGAGAGAGAGAGAGAGATGGAGAGAAAGAGAGAGAGCGAGGGAGAGAAGGAGAGAGGTGCATGGCCGGTGCCACTGAAGGCTGAAGCTAGTTTCTCATTTCACAATAGCAGCCTGTGTATAGGATTACTCTCCCCCGTCACCGACATGAGCAGCAGTGGAGGGAATACAAGTCCTCAGAGTGTGTCCACATCACAAATGTTTCCAAGCACAAAAATCTCCACATGTCATCGACAGAACAACCTCACCCACCAGACCTGCAGAGGCCCAGGCACAAAGACTCACTTCAATTGTATGTGCTCTCTCAGTGGAGCCGCTAAACATCCGCTGTAAATATTAAGTCAAAGTTATGAAATGATTTACATGTGGCAAAATTTTATGATGAAAACAATCAGTTGAATCCACTCAAGTGTTATTCAGTTCATTCATCAATCTTTTATTATTATGTTAGCTTCACTACTTTTGAACAGTACTGCATTTCGGGTTTCTCTAAAATATTTTGTAGTTCTTGCACAAGTTCAAGGTATGATTCAAGTTGCAAGACTCTTAGATTTTTTTTTTTTTCTGTTAGCATTAGTGCATATTCATGTATTTTTTTTTTTTTTTTAATTCCTTACCACCCAAAATATAAATTCAGCATTCAATTCTGTATTTTTTATTTTTTTTTCACAATCCTTTTTTTTCATTGGTTTTGTCTGGTCACCGTTCGTTTTTTTTTTTTACAAAGAGCCCTGGAATGCAGAGATTGGTTAAGCTACATCACATGATCTTATGGCTGTCACCTCCGATACGTTAGAATATATAAAGGAGGCACATGGGGCTGTGCACAAATTATATTCTCACATTTTTGTCGCTCCATGAAACGGCTGGTTTAATACGTGCTTTCCATTTCCTGTCTTACATCGTCGGATTAATTGGTGTTTTATTTTAGTCCTTGCGAATAATCAAAACATAATTATGAAGCTAGTTGCTCGTAGAGATATTTTGCACACACATATAAGCGTTTCATTCATGCATGGTAGGCAGAGGCGCCCCCCTTCCCCTCACAAGCTCACCCTCCCACACAAGAAGAGGGGGCACCGGCGCACACCTCTCTACACATGATTGGCTCTTCTTGCATGTATCTATATTTTGGCGTAAACAGAGAGGTCGGGCCCAGCTTTCGGTTAGCTGCCACCCCGAGCCGCGACCTTGACCTTGCTCGCGGTGCTCTGGACTTTTAGGTTTAGTCCCTTTATCGCGCTATCTCCAGGCGTTTAAAAATACTCCTGAAACTCAACGCTTTAACCCGCTTTTACGCTGTTCACATCAAAAACTGGATGAAAAAAGGAGAGCTTAATCCATCTTATCTGTTGACTGTCAAACTGCTCTGGCTAAAACCTACTCACAAAAGACAACTAGGTCACCCAGGAAAAAAAAAAAAAAAAAAGCATTCCCGTGTTACCAAGAGGCTCCTCGGTAATTAACTTGGGAGGAGATTCAGGAGTACTTAAAATAGTCTGCTCCTAAATTACCTAGGATGTTGCAATGTTTACTTTTTCTTTGTTAAATAATTGTTTATTGCCAACCCACACAAATAGATGAGGTGGGTGAAGGGTCTTGCCCAAGGACACAGTGGAAGTGTGAAATGTAGAAAGTGGGAATGAGGCCACCAATCTTCCAATAAGCTAGTTTTTATTTACCTCTGAAGTTTAGCAGGCAAATGATTATGTGAACCTTTGCAAAATAGTACCTTCATCATGGCCTCTACTTTTCTCTTCGTTTTTAATTTATTTTGTTACATTAATTCATATTTTTGTTCATCTATCTTTCAAGTACAATCCTATAATTACATCAAACAGAATGCCCATACCTTTCACTAAATATTACTTTTTGTGGACTGACAAAACAACCATTTTCTGCAGTGCTTTTCTGCCTTTGTCCCAAACACATACTTTTCCAGTGAGCACACCATCAATTACTCATCCACGCTGACACTTTCAGGTGGAATAATGTCCTTTTGACGCTTTTTAAATTTTAAGAAAAGCGTTTAAAACAATCTTGATTTCCTGCCAGAGAGAGTCTCGTGTGTCCTCTAGATGTTGTCAGCGATACGGAGATATCTTGGCGGGGGGACAGTCATTCTTTAAGTTTTCCTGTCTTCTTTTACATGCTATCAATAGAAATTGCAGTGCTTCTGGAAAGATGGATGCCTGGGAGATTGTTGTCTATGGCGTCTGCCTCTGACTTGGCTGGGCTGGTGATGAAATGGTGCGTCTGACAGAGCAAATATTTCAATTGTTCAATGACACCTAACAGCAGCTCTGGGTTGATAATGTACTACCGGACTAACTTTGAGTGGGAGAGACATGCAGTGACGTCCTGTTGCCATGCTATTCTTTTCATTTTGTACAGACCAATAATAATAATAAAAATAATAGGTCAATAAGAGGTAATTTTGAAACATGCAGTTAAAATACATGCATTTCAATTGGCTCCATGTGTGCTTTTTGGTTTTACTTGTTACGTTTTCATTTAATTGGTAATCTTAAGGTCATCTCACTTTTACTCATTTTGTATTCTACAGAATTGCCAGAGTGACTTGTAACATGGACTTTTCAATTCAATTTTTTTGGAGCGGCTGTTATTTAATATAAATGTTTGTGGGAAAGTTGTTCTCTGTTTCTCTAAAATGAAGAGTATCTTTTTGGCTTATTGTTGTGCGGCTCAGTGGTAGAGCTTTTATCCATATGCATGTAATTGGCCTGCTTTAGTATTTTGACTTGAACTCTAGTGTCTGCCAAATGACTTCACCCATTTTCATTTACTGTCAATTATTAATAGCCCATACATATTTTAACACTCTGACATAATGATTTTATTTATTTATTTATTTATTTATTTTAATCATCTATTTTTTAAGGGTGCACAGTGTAACTTTTCTTTTGGAGGGTCCACGTTATTGATTTTCCTTGTATGTTCCACAGTATGGCAATTAATACCATCTTTAAAGGTGCACAGTGTAACTTTTCTTTTGGAGGGTCCACGTTATTGATTTTCCTTGTATGTTCCACAGTATGGCAATTAAACCCGTATCTCCGTGGACAAATTACAGGTCATATCTGAGGAGACGCGAGTAAGGCAAGGCAAGGCAAGTCAAGTTTATTTGTATAGCACAACTCGTACACAAAGTAATTCAAAGTACTTTACAGAATAAGAAAGACATTAAAATCATAATACAAACAAATCAAAACATAAATAATCATCATAAAATTAACATTAAAAGAGAAGAGTGCAGATTAAAAACCTTTCAGTCATATGCACAGCTAAACAGAACCATTTGGAGCCTGGATTTAAACATTGTCAAAGTAGAGGCCTGTCTCACATCTTCAGGAAGACTGTTCCAGGTTTTAGCTGCATGAAACTGAAACGCTGATTCCCCATGTTTTGTCCTGACTCTGGGCACCAACAGGAAGCCAGTCCCTGAGGTCCTAAAATTGCGAGATGGTTTGTATGGCACTAACATGTCGGTGTAAGAATGTATGTTTACCAAGGTATTTCATTACCAATAAAAACATGTGTAAAACAATGAATGCAAGATCAAATTAATGCCTACTGAATATTTCAGACAGAGCAATAACAGTTCCATGGAAACAAGCAGGCGTGTCCTCGTCCTTAAAAGTTACATTGAGCACCTTTAACTTATTAGTAATACAGTGGGATATTGGACAATAATGAGCTGTTGATCGGTCTCTCTAAAAACACTACACGGTTTGGTTACTGCAGAAGTGGCTGAGTAGGAGTGCTAGTGTCTTTTAAAACAAGCTCTCACTGAGATAATAGTGTGGGATTATAAATGATGCATTTTACTCAGCACGACCTGATAGTAACAGTTTGGACGAAGGAGAGAAGAAAGTTCATGCCTGTCTTATCAAAGCCCTGTGACATTTCTGCTTCTGCTGTTAAATTTCATATCACACATCGCCTTCAAAGATTGGCCACCTTTTGTTGAACTGATACTGAGCGCTCCATCTCACCCCATATGCCTCTCCTATGGTATATTAATTTATTGCCCATTTGCCACCACCATAAGAGCGACTATTCAGAAGATTGAGGGGACATATCTGAATTGCCTCTCACAGGTTATTGAACTTTGAACAGTGCATTGCTCAAATCATGAGTATACCTTACATTTATGGTTCTCAAACTAGGATAGGGGCCGCTGGGGGTACATGGACTTGATTTTGGTCTGGCTCAGTATTGTTTAGAGCAGGTTTAGTATCCAGTTTTCTAGGGTTGATTGAAATTCTCCCCACTATTTTAGGTGGTGTGTGGTTTTAAAATCTTGAAAACACAATAAAACATACATAAAACCTTTTTTTCTCTATAATATTCATATTGCTCAGTAATAATTGAGATTTTGCATTAACAGTCATACAAAATATCTCAAATCTTAGCAACGGAGAGTTAGTTGATGATGTAATTTGTCATCTCTGTCCCAGAGCAGAGGGCTCATTCCAGGCGTGAAACTGTATTAAGGAAATGTATTCTTACTATTAATGGGACTCCATAAGCATAGGGTTTTATGGCCAACTATATAAGTTGATAAAGTGCACAAAGAATGCACACCAATATGAAACTGCATTGAAGCTGCAGCACTGAGAAATAAAAGCATCCTCTATAGTTTGTCTTGAAAATTGATTGGTATCACCAAGAAAACAAGAATTAAAGGAAAGAAAGAAAAAAATGCATTGAAACAACTGCATATGCAAATTATTAAAATGCGCACTATGTAACTTTTATGGTGGTGGTTACATCACTTGAAGATGTTAATGCTTTTCCTGCAATGTTCCACAGTATGGCATAAAACCTAAAGTGCTTATTTCATTATGGGTGTTTTTATTGCTCCACAATACCCTGAAAACAGTGAGCAGTGTTGCCTTTCCACACACCTGACCTGTAACTTGGCCTAGTTGCATCACCTGCTTGTCTCTATAGATCGACAAGCAGGTGCCATACTGTGGAATAGTTCAAAGCAATAGCATCTCCATGAAGACAAGCATGTGGTGGACCCTGTACCAGAAAAGTTACATATTGCACCTTTATGTCTTTCTCTCTTATAAGCGCACACATTTATGCTGCTACTCATATTTTTAAACCACACCACCACACTGGCACCTTGCCACTGTCAAACCTATTATCACACTTATACCACTGAAGCTAGTGATGAGGTTCCATGTCCCCATTGCACCATAACCGACAGGCAGGACAGGGGCATATACAAAAGAGTGAAAAATACAAGCAGATGCCAGCAAGGAGCATCCTGGGTCCTATCTGACGAGGATCTCTGAGGACAAAGGGACATTCAGTGGTCTGCCAAGTGTCTGTAGAGTGCAGAACAGAGCCGGGACTGTAGCGACAGATGATGATCTTATCAGGGGGGAGGGAGGTGTGGGGGCCTGCTTTGGGAGGGGGCAGCAGGGGCTCTTCAGATACATCCTGGGGCTCCTTTTGCCAAGTGTGTGGTATTTCAGAGGAACAGTGCTGAGGGCAGAACACAGGTGCTGGGTTGGGTCAGCCATTTTGAAATGTCTTCTTGGTTAAATCTGATGACCTGCACATTCCATATTCATTCTCAGTTACATTTATGGACATATAGATTGGTTAGCATATAATGCTAATATAATGTTCCTTATCTAAAGTACATGTTTTTCAATAAGTTATGTATACAGTTTTCACCAGAATTTTTGCCAGTCTGTTAGTGTCAGTTGGTTTCCCCTGAGGAAAACTAAGAATGTATAATACTTTGGTGTATATTATTTGGCTATATCTATCCTTTCCCAGTGTCACTCCCTTTTATCAGAGCATGGAACTGAATCTGTGTTGAGTATGGTACTGTCGTATTAAGTATTACCCTAATTAGAATAATTGTCAGTTATCCGTCTGACACCTGGACACATCTGCCCAAATATTTTTGTTGTTTGCAAACTTGTGCATGCTCACTACAGCAGACAGTGTGGAGGGGAGCCTCATTATTCATGCACGGGACTTATTTTGTGTGGAGATTTTCTACTAGTGTCTGCAACAGATGTGACAAGCCATCTGCCAGCCAAGGTCCTCAGGCAACATTTGGTGTGAGCTGCGCACAACTGGCACCCAAAACATGGTGGCCGCCGCGATGCGCAAATTCAATAAGACCCCCTTTTCTCTCCCGTTCTTGCACCTACACTAGTCACCTCATTATTTTTTACCCCCAAAAATGTGTGAATGGTTTGGCTAGTGGGCTGCTTGGAACCGTGAGTCAAGCGGGGCTAAAAGGGAACTTGCATCCAGGCGGGTAAAGGCCGCGGGTCTTATCTGAGGACAAACAGAATGCATCAAGCGGTGGCTGTGGCTCGCAGTGATGACGACCAGCTGTGCTCCCATGTTTAATTATTTCTCTGTAATGAGCTTACCCACCTTCCTCTGCAGCTCCAGGAAGACAGCGCAGGGAGCACTGAGGGAGAGGAGAAGAAGAAGCAGAGATAAGGCTGATTATCTTAACTTTTGGCACAAGTCCAAAACGTTGAATGTTCGCACTAATAATGGTTCTCAAACTGTGGACAAGACTGATGGTATGAAGGGTCTTAATAGTAGTATTCTGAAGTCACAGGAACGTTTGATTTTGTGAACATTAAAATAAAGTTAAATCCTGGGTTTTCAACTTTTGACACGACGTAATACCCTCCCCCATTTCTTAGTATTTTGTTATTGTACATTACATGCTAGCAAAACCTAAGGCTAAAAAGAGATGTTAGCATATTTGTTTATAGTTATTAGAATCTTGCTTTTTGAAGAGACACATAGTTGGTGCTTTCTGAGTCTGGTTTATTTTAGTCCTGGTTTAATCTGGGCTCACACTTGGTTAGGCCCTACTTTTTTGGTTGACCCCTGGTTGAATGTCTGTTCATTGTCCTGATGTCTTCATTTATGGTTTTGTCCTGCCAATGTTGTTCTTTGGGGCCAATATTAGCCAGTCAAAATCGAATAATTTTCTGTGATGTATTTAAACCACCACTCAAATATTTATCAAAGAATATTTTTGTCAGTGACATTTTCACTTTGATTGTTAACGAATGTACCAGCAGCGAGGTGTTATTTGCAGCGTGCAATGGCACAAGACCCATTATGTTTATGCATGCGAGAGAGCACATGCGCACACATTTCCATTGCAGCACAAGGGGCCGGACACAAAGGCGTGCCACAGATACACAGTTGATATTTGGAGCGGAGAACAGGGCAGGGGAGGTCATTATAGCACAACGCATCAGAAAGTTCAATAATCACCGCAGTCCATTCAGCGTCAACCTGGTGCCCTGTGTGCCTATTAGCAACATGTGCGGACACCGGTTCAAAGAAACAATGTTAACAACCTGTGTGGAGTTTGGGCCATGACAATAATTGTTTACCAGAGGGGATTGCTCTCATTTGAGAAAAAAAAAGTGTATGGTCAGTAAGCTCTGCCCAGTCCACATAATTTCTAGCCTAGTAAATTTTCCTTAATGACGTCTTAATATTTTGTTTAATCACTGTGTTGAATAGAGCTTGGGAATGTCAAAAAACTACTGTTACCATGGAAACCATGTTTGAAGCAAGCGTGCAAAAGGTCCATAGAGATGCATTAGCCAAAGTTATGAGGAAAAGAAAGTAAACAAAAGTGCAATGGAACAACTCCATAAACTGTCACTGCTTGTAAATACACACATTCACATGTCACATTCTACACTTTTAATGAACGCTTTTAACATATAATGTGAACAAAGCAGTTTATTTAGGTCCGACCCTGACCTCTGACATGGGTCCAGTCCAGTGAAGAAACAGTTACATAAAGAGGCAGTTTTCAGACATGACTCACAGCTGAGAAAAGTCTTTTGGCAGTGGAACATTTTGTGTCCAAGCGTTGATAAAACCTGATAGCACTTGTTACAAATATCTGATTCATCAACTTCCACCAGGACAGTTCTCATCGTCGCCAAGGAAACTGCTTGTAAATGCAAATCCAGTGTTGTGTTTGTTTTAGATCAGCACTAGTCCTTGATTTGCAAAGTTTATGAAAGTAATATTTGGCCTACTTAAGAAGAAATTAAATGTTAAAAGAAAATTATTTGGTTAAAAATGAATCATAATAAAGTAATCAAGTAGGAAGCACTTTGTAAGAAAAAAAAATTGTTCGACAAGACTCTTAAACCACCTTGTATGAAAAATGCTAATTGTTAAGTGATAGAGTATGGATCAGAAAGCACAAATGTCCATTATAATTCTTCACAAATGGGTAGACTCCTATACATGTCAAAACATAGAAAGACATTATTTAAGTTAAAATATAAAGTATGATGCAGTAAATGTAAACTGTTTTGCTTACCCTAGCTCACTTATTCCTATCAGTATTTTGACAAGAAAATTGATTTTTAGTCTTAGTTGAGTTTAAGATGCTTTTGGGGTTTCTGGGATTGAAAGGGGAACTTGGATTTAGTCTCTACTCAGTCCCTACTCAGTCCCTACTCAGTCCCTACTCAGTCCCTACTCAGTCCCTACTCAGTCCCATAGTTTTTGATTACAAAAATATGTACAAATACATTGACAAAATATGCAGAAAATATTTTAGTGTACAAAATCAACACTGATTCCCATTTGAAACACTGTCATGCAGCTTATGATAACCAAGTCATTAATCACCATCTACTAAAGTCCAGTAAGTCTAAGTGATAAGCCTGGTGGGGTATATAGTACTAACACTGTTATCCACTTTCACTGTTAATGAACTGTAGCTGTAACAAGGGCTCGGCTTCCTGGAACAACCGAAATAGGCCTGCCACGAGCTGCTCCTGCCAGCCAGCGAGCCTGCACAGTCTCACCCAGATTATCTGCACACAAGACACCTTTCAAGTAAGGTTAGCGCGTCGCGTGTGTGAGGAACACCATCAGATGGGTGCTCACTTGATTTGCTTATCCATTTTGAAAGTGCGTGGCTGTAACCTCTGCTGTTTATCGCCGAGCTCAGATGCAGTGCTGTATATCTGCTCATGTACTCGCTGTGATGTCGTGTGGACCTTGATGTTCGCAGGAATATGGCTGATTTCTGATTTTTTTCTGTGCTTTTTTTTAGGAGAGTTAGACGTGTTTCTGAAAGATGGAGAGCGGAGGATCCACAGCAGGCAGCAGCTCCCCGTGGGCACGACGTGGGGGCCATTCGAGGGCAAGATAGAGATGAACACGGACACCAACGCACTGGTATGTGCTTCCATCTTTTACATCTATGTGGTGTTTGCATGTCTTCCTTGTGTTTATAGGTGTGGCCCAACAAACAGTGACATGCATGCTAATTTATGAAACTACATTGTTCCTTGTGAATCAAGTGCATGGGTGTTCGTTTTTTCAGTCTGTGCCTTAGAGTACTGGCTAATGTCCAGCATCTGTTTTTCACTATATTTATTTTAATGCAATCATTTCTTAATTCAGCATAATTGAACTCATTGTCAGATACATTATTTTAGTACAGAAAGCCTTGTAACATGAACCCTCATTGGTCAGGGTACATTTCCCTTCGGCCCATAGTTGACATTTTCACCAAGGTTCCTTACAATTGAATGAAGCTCTTTTCTGAAGGTAAGTAAATATATGACTTTATGCATTTTTGTTACGTCTTTGCTTTACTTGCTCCTATGGGACCCTGCCTCTCTCAATGAAGCAAATTAAACAAATAACTAAAGCAACATCTGTAGGCATATTCTGAGCTCATTCACTAATTATTACGGGTAATTATGCTACTTGGAATATTTCTATATATAAATCATATTTCAAGAAAGCCACTCTGCCCATTGAAAGAATCTATTACCATTGACTCCCATGTCTCTCAACACCAACTCACAAAAGCTTTTGAAGTGCATCTTTTTTAACATTTTAAGCCTTATATTGTATGACAAAACCTTTTAATTGGTGGATTTGACGCTGGGTCCATGCTCTGAATAAGGTCCAGTCTTTTTCATGTCCCCTACCCTCCAGCTTTCTATCTCCTCTTTGAAACCTCCCCAGGCTGCTGTTGACCCACTGCTCTGGTGGAGTGACTAGCCCTCTGTGGATTTGATACTTTCGGATTAATTAAGAAATTCCTATTAGTATTGTAACCAGTCGAATGTTCATCCGGTTAAAAACATATGAAAAAGTCCATGAGGATTTTCAATACTAAAGCTATTCACCCGGTACAGCCAGATCTCTCAACTTTTTATTCAATCATTCTCAACTGTTTTCTAAGCTCCTCTCATGGTTTTGAAGTCATCAGTGGCTTTAAATAACTGAACCCATATTATAGGCGTGAAATATGTCTTCTCTCGGGCCGGAGTCAGTTATCCTTGGGCGGAAAAGTGATTTGACAGAGCAACACCTCGGCTTGCCTTCCGAAGTAACGCGCCCCATATATTTCTGTCTCTGTTCCTCCAACAACCTTTAGCATCTTCCCATCAAGCAGTATGGTCCAAGACAAGATGTGTGGTGGATACAAAATAAGCAAGGACTTTTTTTTCTTTACATTGAAATGGAGTTGGGCAATTGATCAAATTTGAATTCAAATTGAGATTCAGTAATTTCTAATTGTCAATGACTGGCCTGGGTCTGCAGCGAGTTTTCTGTCAAAAATCATGTGGTTTAGAGCATAGTTCAGATTTTGGAATAAGAAATGTCACTATTTTTTATATTTAGTTTCTGTTTACATGAATCTTTAGTTGTCATTCAACAAATAAAAACGGAATCAAAAATTGTGATTGATCAATATGAGGAGAAAAAAAAAATCTTCAATAAAAAAAATCTTTCATATTGCCCAGCCCTAATCCCATTTATTGGGAAACCTATTTTATTGTTGGTTATTACTATATACATTTTATAGGACTCAAATATGCAAAAGAAGCAACAACAAATTTCATTTAACATTTTTGAATCCTTAAATTCTTTCATTTCTCACTTGGTACTGGCGTATAGCCAAAGGACTGATGCGAAACAAGGCTGACAATTTGTGCCTGCAACCCCTCAGACCACACTCATATACGACCTCGAACTCCCAACTGTAATTTCAGCTTTTTTCACCAATATCCTACAATGAACTGTTCCACATCTCACGATCCAAACCATCTTTACGAAAACATCTTGCTGATTTATCACTCTGAAGGTGAACAAATTTCAAAACTCTGCTCTTAAACCTATCAAACCAATCACAGAACTGCTGATGACCAGACTAAGTGCTCTCCGTGCAGTCCAAGTTTCCCTCTCTATCTCTACAATGTGCGCAGGTGTTGGCCATCACCTGTAATGGGGCTGTGGAGGGGTCAGCGAGACTGCCAAACCACCCCGCAATTAAAATAGAGGAAAAGAGAGCTGCCATCATGCCTCAAAGCATCTCATGTGTGTCTTATCTCACGGGAATCCTTTTAAAATGCTTAACTGCTTTCTCTGCTCGCCTAAGTCCCATCTCACCAAAAGGGCATTAACAGGTTTTCTCTTACTATCATTAAAGGCTAGGTCATCGCAGTGGTTCTGTTTTAGTTTTTTTACATTGTTTTTGGACTAAAATAGAACGGCATTTCGGAACATCACAGGGGAATCTACATGTCTGAAGGTGCATAGTTGTATATCTTATTTCTTTCTCCAGCTCAAATCTCATTGGGTTGCCAAACATGCAGCCGTTGGCAACATCCCTAATATGGCGTTGCATTTATCTCAGTTATTTTGGTGGGAGGCGAGGGAGTTGTGTAAATCTTAAAGCGCTGATACAGAGACGGCTAAAGGTCCAATGCTAGCCTTACCTGGAGACTGAGAAGGAGTGAAAACAGGCTAATGTAGACGTATGGGAGGGTAGGCAAAGCAGCAGAGGGAGTCTAGAACAATGGGGGATGTATTGAAGGAGAGAACAAAGTGTGGACCTACTCTCAGTCATTCAGATTAAAGCTGCATTGTGTAGAATTTTGTAGTAAAGGAATATGCCATGAAATGCTTTCCGTAGTGGTCATACAAGTGTTGATAGAATGTTCTCGTTGGTGTGAAATTCTGGTTTACAATTTGCTCACAATTGCCACACACAAAACAGCTCTCATCAGAAGACTGAACAAATGGAAACAAACAAAATAAGTGCTAAAATAATCCAAAAAAAAAAACAAAGTCTGTATTTGCTTTTATCTCTCAACCATCAGATTACTATGTGAACCATAGTTGAAAAAGAATCTACAAGAATGGCAGGATTTTGTAAGGCCTTTGTCTCTTTATTCAAACCCATAAGCTGCTGGTGAGTTACAAGTTTTATTCATTCATTTAAAAGCATCAATCAGCTCCGACTTAACTAAGGTCAAGCTATTTTTGCACAGGCCCACAAGCTCATAGCTGTTTCCCTGTCTTTGGCATGGAGCCCAGACAGGACTAAGTGTAATGACCAACGCAAAGTAGCTTCTACAGTAAATAATGAGGAGAGTGGGAGAGATTTAGGGTGAGACTACTGAACATGAGCTGACCTTTGACCCATGGGAGTATGTGGACTAATAGGCCTACTTTGTGTTCACCGAGTCCTATGCTGTGTTCATGTGGTCCTTGGGAACTCGGGAAAATGTTTTTCCGAGTTGAAACATGCACATAAATGCTCGTACAATTCGGAAAAACAACTCAGGAGCTTGGGCCAAAACCATCTGCCCGAGTTCCGCTCCTGACGTCACCTGTTCTGTGCAATGAATGAAAATCAGAGAAAGAGAAAGACCCGAGACTACAACTAAAACTGGAACTAATTACCAATGTAACGTTAACTAGCTAAAGTAAACAAATAACATTAGTTTTGAGAAGGCTAACAGCAACAAATCTCAAAATCTTGGCTTTCCGAAATTAAACCATATGAACCTAAACAATTTGGAATTTTGCCACCTCATCTCGGAATCCCAAGTTCCCGAGAACCAGATGAATGCAGTGCTATTTTATGTATTTTATTTTATTGTTTATTTGAATAGGGACAGATACAAGAAACAAAGACTAACAATTCAGTAATCTGAGGCAGGTATCACACTGTTTATAGCCTAGGCTAATTCGCAACACCAGTCCCCAGAAGGGCTTTATCACTCTATCACTCTTTCTCAGCAACATATTCTGCAATAATATCAATAAATAAATAGTTTGTTTAGGTCATTTTACTCCTAGCTAAATTCAGTATCTTTTTATCAACACAAATGAAAATAGACAAAACATTCTAGAAACTCTTTATCTTACCTTACCTTAGCTTAGAAATACCTTAGAAATACCTTCTATTATAGTGTGAGGTAAGCAAATCTGACTCTTTTCTTGGTGTACACTTTGATCGTGCCTGCCCTGATGTGAGGCCCCTTTTAGTGCAGTGTTAGTGGAACATTTCAGCTGGTGACCGACAGGCCTCAGGAGCAGAATGAAGTGACGGATGATGCAGAGACTGGACAGTGAGCAGAGCATTACACACAGCCACAGCACAGAGAGGCATCGCGCTTGAAAACGAGACAGTCAGATAGCAGCGAGAGGAAAAACAAGGGAAAAAGCATGACAGGAAATCTGGGCATCTGCAGGACAGAGATAGGGTCACATCTCCAGCGTTTATCAAAGAGGGAAGCAGATTTCACAGCTGATGGGGCGGTGTGCAAAGGTTTGTGGACCCCAGGGGCTCGGCTTGGCATCCGCACCACAGTTAGAGTTATTACTTTTGCAGACCTGTTAACACAATCATATGGCACTATCATATGCAGGGCTCACTGGGCTATTTTCCTCTCCTTTATCACAGTATCAGTATATTAAATACAGTTATATAACATGCAGATAGATACTCTGACAGGCAAACACAGCCACATTCCCTCCCTTTTTCTGTGGCCTCTAAGATATGTGTACCAGTGTGTATAGCACACAGATTAACTGAAAAACCTTTCAACAGATCAACAAATGGTTGATGTCCAGTGGTCATGAATGCAACAAACTTTGCCCCAGGCCCTGTCTGTAGACCCTCATTCTCATCAAGTCAAAAGAGAACCCTCAAGTAGCACGCATTGAAGGATAGTTCTACTCCCCTCCACTGATGAACTCCTAAATACATTTGATCAATTTAGTAATATAAACATGAGTCAGAGACTTGGGGCCATTTAATGATGTTTTACCCCAGAAAAAGGTGATGTAGAAGAGGTGATGTAGAAGTTTGCAATTTGTAAGTAAAAGACAAAAAGCCCAAACATTGTAAGCATTTGTGGTGCTTCTCTCCCTGCTCCTCTGTGTGCTTGTGTGCGTGAGAGTGTGTGTGTGTGTGTGTGTGTGTGAGTGATTGAGCTGCCAGCGCACACTCCCATCCCTCACTCGTCTCTGATCAATCAGACCATTAGAGTCCCATTACAGCGGCCCGGTGCAGGTGAGACACACGCCTCCGCCTGCTCCTCACATTCCCCAAATTAACGCAAATTAATAGTGACACTCAGACATAAATGTGTGCAATCGGGGCTAAATGAACAGTCTGGGTCGAAACTATTGAGTAGCAGGTGTCTTTAAAGGGCCTAATTACCTATGCTGGACCAGAGCTGGAGCAGGGATGTGCAGGGCTGGAACAGGGCTGGAGCCGGGCTGGAGCAGGGGCATGGCAGGAGCAGGGGCAGGAGCAGAGCTGGAGCAGGGGCAGGACCAGGGCTGGAGCAGGGGCAGGGGCAGGAGCAGGGCAGAGGCAGGGCTGGAGCAGGGCTGGAGCAGTGGCAGAGATGGGGCAGGAAGCGCAGGGATGGGGCAGGGCA
>KN485832.1:114599-136061 GCA_000787095.1 Periophthalmodon schlosseri
CAGGGCGGGAGCAGGGGCAGGGATGGAGCGAGGCTGGAGTATGGCTGGAGCAGGGACAGGGCTGGAGCAGAGCTGGAGCAGGGGCAGGGCTAGAGCGGGGCTGAAGGAGGGCTGGTCCTTGGTGTGCCTCCAGTAAAAGGCCTGGCACTGGGAGCACCTCATTGTAGGTGTTAATAATTGATTGGGAGGCAGCCTATTAATGAGCAGCAGATTTAGGGCTGTGTTGTAAATGTGTTGATGAGGGTGTAGCCGCCTCTTGTACAATGCCTTACCAATGCTAATTACTAGGGCTTAGTCAAGGTGCACTGTAATGAGACGCATTCAATACAATGCTGGATTTTATGTGTCTGCAGGACCTTTTAGTGCAAATTACACACTAATTGAAATATAGACCTGTGTAATCCAGATTACTATCTACCATCCACTTTTCATCTAGGCTTTTATTTTATTTATTTTAACAACAGATATGCCATAGCCATCAGATATAATGATCATACTGCACTTTTATAATATTTTGCACTTTTCACAATGTCTGAAAAGCAAAAACACAAAGGATGAGATTATGAATGCTGAACAGTGATGATGTATATTATTTATTTAGTCCTAAATTAATTTAACTATTTGATCACCTAGAGAATAGTGGGCAGTTACAGCAGGTCTGATGCGTCTCTTATTCAGTAAGTCCTTTTGTTCACATGTTACTACTATATAGAGTATAATCTTTATGTTTGTTTGGTTCCTGTGTGGGAGGGCATCTGAGCGTGTTCCTGTGTGTATGCTGACTGCTGTTTTTTTGTAGACTACTAGAGAGAGAAATGGCCCGATACTGTCCTGCTTTTCACCTGGGACAGGGAGGCACTGGCTGTCAGCGATGGGCTCTGATTATTGTGTGTTTAGTACAAGGGTGAGAGGAATATGGACCATGCTCCAAAACTGCTCCAGAAATTATTCAGCCCTTCACTCAAGCCATTTATCTCCACCTTGTGCCCACCTCTCTCTCCAACATGTTTGTCGTTAGCTACCCCTAAACTTTAACAAGTGGTGGCAGATTTTTCTGTTTCAGAAATTATATTTTTCTTCTTGTCATTGCTTCATTAATCAAGAGGAGGCATTCTGAAAAATGTTTTGTTTTGGAGGCTGCAATCTATTTAGTGTGTGTGTGTGTTGTAGTTAATCTGCGCCCGTGGCAGGTTTCCCCTCCGAAACGCAGCGCTAAGCAGCGGTATCGCAGGCCTATTGTTGTAGCCTCTGTCATAGCAAGGAGAGCCTGATGCAGGCCTGGGCTGGCCTGATAAGGAAAAGAGGATTCAACATGGCTGGAAAGGAGAATCAGTGGGACTTGAGAGTGGAGTAGGGATGGGGCAGATGCGCTCAGACAGACACATACAGTACATACACAGTACACAGCAGACACACAAATCATCTGCACATCGCACTGGCACCGGCCCAGGCAATTATTTACAGTAACAGCCAATTACATATGCAAGAAGGCACCCCCGGATAGGACCTCTGTGTAGCATAGCTGCTAAATGACACGCATCGGCAGGACACAGCCTCAAATCTGCACAAACAAACACTCTAAACATGGTGGTGCATGGCAGTGTGTATTAAAATCTATATTTTTTAAACAAGAGTATCAATTCAGAGATTGGTGACTGAGTTTGAGTTGCCGTGTTGGACACACATAATTTTGCCACTAATGTTGTGGCCTCGTCTAATGAAATAATTGGCTCAGATTTTAGGCAGAGAACCAATTTGTGATTGCATGCATCAATTATTTGTTGGGATCAAACCAGTATCAGGGCTGTGGGTCTGTTCTAATGCCTGCAATTACAAGGACTTGGTCTGCTTTCTGATGCTCGATGTTATCCATATATTTCTTCTAAAATATTGCATTTAGAAAAGGGAGGTTGAAGTAGTATTTTATTAGATGCTTTGCTGTTGCCTTAGATGTCAGTGAGTCAGATTCCAAACCCTGGCCTAGATAAGCTCCATCCCTTGTTTCAGTCCAGTCTCTCTCAGTGTCAGTGTGCTTAGCTCTCGGTGCGTAGCTGAACTCTTTGCGCCCACGGCCCTGTGTGCTCGCTGTGAAGCACTCAGTCACTGGGCTACTCTCACAGCTCTTATGGCCACGGCCTGGCTCCACTGTTTGAGAGATAATGCATGGTTGAGTTGATCTACAAGTGAACCTGACATTTCACTGTCCTTACATCACAACAGCACTCCCCAAACTGATGTGGCGGCCCCAGATAAGGCAGTACTCTCTCATGGTTGGCTTTCTGCTCATTGTAACTGCTCCAAGCTTCTGCTAAAACATGCGGAGGACAGACCCTGCACAAGATCATTCTCCGTATAGACTGGTATATTTGTTTTTGCCAGTGAATGAAATAACTGAAATAATAGTAGATGTGTGCGTGCGGCATCTTATCTGTAAATACATGATTATCTGCGAGGGAAACCATAGTTAGGGCTGTTTTTAATTAAGATAACATTCTAATATATTATAACGTGTTAATCCTATCCCAAGGATCAAATCATTATCAGATCATTAATTACAAACACATTTATTCATCTGATATTTGGTTAATGCTTTAAGCACCGTCTACAATGGTGTAATTGACATACGTGATAATTCATATGTATTTTAATAAGTACTTATAATCGTAATATTATTTTGGGTTTTTTTGTTAGAAACAAACGAAGTAATGCTTTTCTAAGAACATGAAACATCTTGAAAAAAGACATAAGATTAGACTAGTGTAGCAAATGAGGATGAACCCATTTAACACATGGTATCACTATGTATTGCAGAATGGGTAATTGTTGATTGTTTTATGTACTTCTGAGGCTTCCACTTTGTACTGCCTTCTGCTGTGTGTGGGTTTAGGAAAGAACCAGTGATGACTCCAAATCCCAGAATGCTCCTTGTCCTGGGGCTCCTCCCACCCCTGGGCTGTGAGCTCCTGTCTGCTCTGCTCCACCAGGCTTTGACACAGTGTGGATCTGTAACTGTCAGTGGCGACATGTACAATCTGCATCTATCCTTCTGCATGTCACAAACACGTAAACAGCTTGATCCCAACATTAAGATGCATGAACAACTGTTCCATATGGGAAAGCAAAACACTTAAACAAGTCACACGCTATCGCTCACACACTTATCTCAGAGTTCTATGAATTTGAATGACTGCTCGGAGCAGATTTGGTAAGATCCTCCTTTAGCAGTGATATTCCTACAACAAATAAGTGCAGATAGGACCCAGTTTTTAGAGTTGGTGACAGACGACAATAGTCAGCTCAACTCCCTGGCTTCACGTGCATCTTCTTGTTTTACAGTATGCAATATGTCTTCCCAAATGAATGATTCTCCAACACTTCAATACACAACAGACCTACTGCAGCAAAGGCACTTGAGGAGGACGCAGACAAGGCGAATAGAAAGAAAAATGAAACAAAGTTGAGTGGTGCCAGCTGCTCTGCCATCTGTCACTGTCAGGCCGTAACTGTGAGATGTTGATACAAGTTTCTTGAAAAGTGCTGCAGATAAAAACCTGATTGTTTCCATTTGTGAGCCCCAAAAGTATATTTAATGCTTTAGCAAGAAGTGGGCACATATATGTTATTCTCGTGATCTGTTTAGAAGAAACTGTGATGGACTGGCAGTCTAATTTCATATTTTATTTATAGGACTGACTGGTGTATGAGGGAAACCCAGAAACATTTTTCCTTGATAGACAGGAGTCCCCCCTGGAAGCAGGCCCCCTGCTGGTGCAGCTTGATAAGTGCAGACTGTCCTGTGTTTTGGGCTTGACACTGTGATTGTAGGTCTTTGGGTATAGGGCTTGTGAAGACAAAGAAAATAATAATAATTATAATAAAAATTATTGAAGAGGTTATTGTTTCAAAGCCATAGGTGTTTGAGGAGATAGTGGTCAGGACAGTGTCTGCTGGGTCCATGGTGGTCCTCCCTCTCCTCGTTTACACTCTTGTATGAGACCTTCAAAGCACCAATATTATACTCCGGGTCGTCAGCAAACTAATTGGGTAACAAAGAGCATTTCCAGCTCGGGAATCCCATCTCTTACCAGTGCATGTGCTGAGACTCTGATAAGAGAGTTCACGTCTAATGCATTTAGTGAGGGCCAAGTTCACCATCTTTATCTTATTTACTTAACTTGGTGTAAATATTGTTGCTCTTTTACCGTGGATTTAGTGAGACCCCATTTCTCTGCAGTGCACCAGGATCAATCCATCATACATAACACATATGCAGATCATTATGGGCTATGCAAATCATGCCCACTTTGTCCAATTTCACTGTTTAAGTTACAGATGCGATGAGCATCTTGTCTTTGTTCTCTATTCCTAATATGTTTTACTTTGTAACGTGCTCCTTGCTATCACCACTTATATTAGACTAGAAGGCTTTATGATTGGCTGCTGAGAAGAAGACAGCCCTGCAAGTTGAGAAATATTTAAAAAAAAAAATCCCACACTGTAGATGTCTCTCTAATGCATCATGAAATGTGTGCCTCGACCGGAGAAAGGCACAGAGTTCAAAAGAATATTAAAATCCAATACCTAAAGGGGTGAGATGGGTTTATCTAAGTCAGGGGCTTTACTCTAGCATCACTCTTGCTATTTTATTGTTTGTCTATATTTGCTGCTTTCAGCTGATGCTGCTTTGGTTAGGAGGGTGTGGATTTGTCATGACCCCATTGACAAATTGACTGTGGGGTTTTCCCTCTTTCTTTTCTTTGAAGAAATTCTACCTCCGAATGTTTATTCTCGACAGGAGAAGAGCAGGATCTGTCCGGAGCATGTGCCACCTGCACACTTTGACCCCCGGGGGGCGCAGTAATATCCATACAGGGGAACATTACCGGCTCCAGGTTCGCTATTATGATCCCTCACACAGCTTCTTCTTGCTCGGGGAGTCAAGCCTAACTTACATGGAAAAGATCAAACAAGTCGTCCAATTGAATTCAAATAGGAAATTTTGTGTAATTCAAACAGTGAGTAGCGAAGCGAGGTGCACTTCTGTCCCCTGACCAAAGCCAAACACAAGAGGTACAAGTTTACTCTGTACCTCCAAGAAATCATTAACATATTCCACCGCAGTACTTGTTTACTACTTCAAATACTCCCAAAGACAAGTACATTATACAAAGTTATAGAGCCAGACACGCATAGACTTTGTGAAACTATGGAGACTGCTCAAGGGACCAACAAACTATTGTTCGTCTTTTTATAGTTACAAAGATCTGCACACTTACAATTAAATAAAACAAATCAATTAAATAATATGTCTCTGTGGACTTGTTAGAAGTGATGTATGTATGTAAACCAACTATTTTAACTGTGCTGTCTGATGGATAACACAATGAAGTTTTAACAATATTTGTGGTCACAGTACTTGAAATTTTAATATATTCAGATTGATGTTCACCACAATCACCTAGTAATTGTTTACCTATTTCACATTTGCTTGCAACTTCACAGTGTTGACTAGCACAAGTCATTTTGTAATTATAAGCATCTGAGCAGTCTCAGTGACCGTAAAATTCTTGATGCTGACTTGTGATTATCCCCAGGGCCAGACTTGGGACTGTTCTAGCCGGAAAGGAGGAAGTATCAGAGGTAGAAGGAGGAGAGATGGGCTGCTTGTCTCCAGGGCAGGGACAGCTTACACTAAACTGTTTGGCTTCAGACTTGGAACACCTCAATGTGCCCCGAGCTGTGAGCAGAGACCTCCCTCCACCCTCTCGCTATTCTTTACTTTCTCTGCTGGTGACTTCAACGCTTTCATTTTTGTTCAGTAAAGGTCAGTAAAGGGCCATGGACAAACTTATTAGGACAAACCACATTTAGATTTATGCAGCATTTTGAGATACTTACAGTGAGTTATTGGTGTAGCAAGTTCCACAGTATGGCATTAAACTTTTGTATCTCCATAAACACAAGCAGATAATAGCACCAGGAAAAATTACAGGTCAGATCTGTGGAGAGGTTACCCCACTCATAGGATATAATTTATTAGCATTAAAAAACACCATTAATAAATGCAAAATAGATTAGTTTAATGCCATACTGTGGAATTTTTAGACAGAAAAATAGCATCTGGGGACAAGTAGGTGGTGTAAACTTACATAGTGCACCTTTTAAGTAGGTTCTTTACGAAATGCAATATAAGTGTAGTAACTCAACTGAAAGTCCATGTCTAGGCACCATATTTTTGTATTCCTGATAGCACTCTTTTCCCCACCCAGATGCTTCTACAAGCCTGACTTCTGGACAGCATTGTACATCAATAGTTGTACGTATGCTAGCAGTTTTGGTTATTTACATGCATCTAACCATGTTTAGCAATCAGGCCATACCCCCCTCAGCGAGTGCAAATGTGACCACAGCTAGCGTCTCAGTTTGAGCAAGAAGCAATAGCTAATGCAGCACATGAACTTTGATGCTTATAGTCCAGTCAGCGGGATAAAAGGTGATTTAAATGAGAAAATATTTATTCCCCATAGCGCGGCCGCCATGATAGCACCCACCAAATAAAGGCATGTGTGTGCACTGTGATGGGTGTCCCTTTAAAGATTCTGGGAACAGTAGTCACTCTCTCCCCCAGTTTAATCGATTCTCAAAATGAAAAGTCAATTTAACAAAGTTGAAAAGAGAAAGATTGGGCTGAGGCGAGGAAAAAAGCATTCTCTTGCACTCAAGCAGTAAACTAACTGACGCACATAGGCACACACAGGCTGAGATTTCGAGCCGAATTATCTCCCACCTCACATTTGCTCTTAGGCAAGCAGTTTAAAAGCCAAGCGATTGAGCCAGTGATCCAATTTGAAATGCAGAAATGATTAGAGCAGCGCCTGCCTCAGTTCATATCGAAATTCTCTGATTTATGACAGGGCAGGAGCCAAGATCTATCTCCAAAAGGGAATTAGTGTGCGATTCCTGCATATTCCTTGTTATTTAGCCTTCCCAATACCAGATGCTATAGCCTTAGAGACAGGAGGAGATGTAGAGAGGGGGGAGGACCAAGCGGATGAAAGCAATATATAGGTATCTTTTCATTTGAGCTGATGTCGCCCTAGCCATTTAGAGGAGAGAATGACACAAAAGCCGACTTGAGAAATTGTCGTATTCCTTTATGCAAAAATATTGACAGAGAACCTTCTTTCAATGAAAAAATATGCAGCAGCTAACAGTATAAGCCTTTGCCAGCAGAGGATAGTGGTAGACTATGAGGTGAGCTTTGGTCCATTTATTCAACAAAAAGACCCTGCGCAACCCGTCCATCCTTGAGGCTAAGAAAATATTAATACGGTGCGCGATAACGAGGGCTGCAGGAAAATCTCCCTTAATGAAATTTCCAGTTGACCACATGCAATTTGTTTCATCGCACCGAACAACTAATTGCAGCGGACGTTATCAAGGTGTGAGTGTGCTGTCTGCTGTAAACTGACTGGTAAAACAGGTACAAATCCTTTATCCCCACTGCCATGTTAGGAGCAGAGGACATATAAACTTGACATAACCCATACATAAGCTTGTTTCTATATTGTTAGACAGCCAGAATTGACAGAACAGTGGAAATTAAATAGAGTTGTTTTCAGTGGGAAAACACAGGGTCAAATATAGACTAAAATGGCCAGCCAAATACTAAACAAACATCTGGACTGCACTTGTTTTGCATGTAGTTTTGATTATTTTCAAGCAAGCAAATATAATACACTTGTTTGGTCTTGACAAAGTTCCTTCTGTAATGCGTATTGTAATTAAACTGTAATTAAAAACACAAAATGAGAAAATTTGTAACGCTACTGAATTTGAGTGTGATTTCAGGTCCTTGCTGTGAACATAGATTCTTAAACCCTAAACAAAATCAAATGTGTAATGTTTAATTCCTATAATTCCTACAATTTCCATTCCTTTGTTGGTATGTAGATATAAAGGTAAAGCATGGCTCTGCTCAACTCCTCACAGTGTAGTGGTAGTTGGTAGCCCCATGTATAAAGCCAATGTCTGGAGATATTCAGACGGAGTGGTTTTGATCTCTCAGTTGTCTAAATCCTGCAGCTGGGGATCAGGATGGATACAGTGGCAGTCAGTGACCTTGGTGGGGGAGGGGGGGAAATCGAAGAGGAAAACCTTCATTGGTAGCAGCAGGTTTGTGTGGCTCTCACCTGGCTGACCACGAGCAGGTTAAGAGTGTCTGCTGGAGCTGAAATGGTCAGTGGTGATATCATTAGCTGTTGTTTACACAGGAGCAGGGAGTTAGCCGGAGCCCAGTGTCACAAGCCACTTTCTTCTTCACCTCCTTCAGCTGATCAGAGGATCATGGTATCAAGGAGGGATTAGTAGCGACTTGGGATTTGTGTGATTGGTTAATTTATTGCGGTGATGGCAGGTCTTTCATCTATGGCAACATTTAATCAGCGCAGCCACCGAGGCTATTACAGGTTAGCTCTTTTCTGGAGTCGGTCTGGCTGTGCCATCAGCTCTATCACAATTCCCCTGAAATTTCCAAATTATCTGGAACAGGCTTTAGCTCCTCAGTAATAAAAATTAGAACAGATTCCTGATAGAAGCTTTTGCTCGCACCGGGCCAATTATAAATAGTACAGCCCAGCCTTGGAAAAGCGAAAAGGCAGAGGAAAAAATCCAAGTGTGAGAGATGTGCGCTCACTTATCGTTGAGCCCCTGCGCCGCTCTGATCCAAATCCGTGTGGCTGAAAATTTATATTAGATTTTATCACAGAGGTCTAAGTCTAGAAAAATCAATGAAGGTTATCTTTTATGTTGCAGCAACTTGTGGAAATATTGATTTTCATTTTATGGCGAATTTGGAGCATCAGTTTGTAATCACTTCCTCGCTGACTACACTGTTTCGGTCACTGTATCTCTTACACGCTACAGCAACGTAACTGAGGGAGAGAGAAAATAGTAGTTTAGTATTGCACCAGTGGAGTGAAGGCACGGGAGGATAAAGCAGAACACATTACACAGGAGCAGGGCCAGGGGCTGTGCTGCCTCTGACAGGGATAATACTGTGTAACTGATACTAAATACCCCATATGAAGGTAACAAAGATATGCCCTCTTTTCTAGATAGATCTTCTATAAAATATGTACAGAACGTTTCAGTAAATGTCTTCTTGTATTTTATCAAAGTTACACATAGAAATACAATGATACAGATTTATTAAGGATCATGTACAGGCTATGTGCTGCTAAGATTTTTAGAAGAGAATTCTCCTAGGGTTGCATTGAATAATAATAATAATTGTATTTTGGGGGCATGCAACCACACCTGTTTGTTACAATAACATCGGTATTACAAGGATTTTTGCATGCACACGACTACATTTTCTAGATGTATACTTGATAACTTGATTGCTATCTCAGATTTGTATAATTAGGGCATATTTTGCTATGTAAACAAGATGATTTGGGGTTATAACTTCCTGTCTCTATAATCAAACATTGTATTTAGGTTCTTTTCTGCACTAAAAGTCCTCACATGATCCCCTATAGTTCCTCTCTTGGTTCCTTGTAGCGCTGTATGTTTGTAAATCCAGTTGATCACATTGTTGCCTTGCTGCATGGAAGTCATCATTTTGTGGCTGTCAGTCTCCATTCCCTGTGGCCCGGACACTTAGACCAGCTGATCTGCTCCTACAAATGTTTTCATTTGCATTTAGCAGACGCTCCCTCCCTGCGCCCGCGCCTTCGCCCTAATCCCCCTCTGTGTCGCGTGCACTGGCTTCTCCACACGGCTTTGTCTTTGTGATGGCTGCTACATGCTGCATGCTTACAACGCACTTAGGCCACTATTGTCAATATAGATGCATTATGTAAATCTATGCTCTCACATTGTGCTGGGCTGTTGCTATTGCACAGTTAGCATTGAAAAGAAAAGGCTTAGAAGGGGCAAGAATTGGCTGCAAAATCGCAAGTAGTGGATATTAGTCATAACCTTAAAATGCTGCTACAACAGCATGTGAAACAAATAAGCAGTGATTTGAAACAGTGGAGAAGTATCTAGTTAATGCAGTGTTTAGTCCCTGTTGGCCCCATTAGGAGCATCTGGAATATGGCGAATTCCCAGCGGCTCGGAGGGACAACGGAGAGGCCTCTATAGCGCTGAATAAGAGATGGCTCCCGTCTGGAGATCTAAGAAAGGGTTAATCTGATTCCCATTTCAGATAGTCGTCCGGGCAACAATCGGCCAGTTTGTGCTGCTCCTTTGACAGGGCTGTGAGATTTCCAGGTTAGCCAGATAGAAGACTTTATTGTGAGGCTAATTTGAAATGTGAAATGGAGGATGACTTAAATTACAGAGGTCTTCTCTCTCTCATGTGCTGCCAGCGCGGGATAAGGCGATGCCAGCAGAAGGAATAAGAATATCAACAGACACAATTTACTGTCTGTGTTTGATCACTTTGGCAGGGAACGATGCCAACGCACCCGCATGTATATATAGGGCATATGGAGCAGTCTGTCTTTATTTAGAATATATATTTGTGTTCCTAATTTTGCCCACAAATCCGCAGCAGATCCCTATCTCCTCTAAGACATGTATTTGCTGTTTCTAAATAATGCTGTAAAAATGAGTTTGTCCTGCAGCCTGTGAGGAGATAGAGTTCATGTGAGAAATGGCGGTGGCAGAGGAGAAAGAGGAGGAAGAGGAGGAAGAGGAGGAGGGGGCAGGCGGTGCACATGCTCATCTCTTGTGCATATCTGTGCCAATTCAGACCTCTAACATGCTCAAGTGACATTTGCATTTATCCTTGAAGGTTGTTGCCTTTTGCGGGGGAGAGCGCAGTGAAAGGCGCAGAGAGGACTGGTATTTTTTCTGGTGTATTAGGCAGATGGACAGTGTCCTGTCCATTTGTGCCTCAGATGGAAAAAGAAATGAAGAGTGGAGTTGCACCCCAGCCCATTTTCCTTGAGCTAAACTATTTCGGTAGCAGTCTAATGAAGGAAGGCCCAGGGGTTCAAAAGTAATGGCCTTGAAAAACTGACATTGTGCCTTTGAGTAATAGGCGAGTGGAGCCACAGTCCGAGATGTGTCTACCACCCCCTCAGCACCATTTCACAGTGCAGCACAGCCTGGCCTTTAAAAACAAACAGCATTGTGTAAAAAATAAAATCACATGAGGATAAATAGAGCCAGCCAATCTGGTGACACTGCACCATGTGAATCTGCAATGAGGGGGTTGTTGCACTCTATCTCCCTCTCTGATTTTTTCTGTGCAAGAAATAAAAGTCCACGTTTGACCTCTGACCAAGAAGAAAAATGACCTTACACATTCAGAATAATTTTCCGGCATATTATAAAAACTCTAACCTCAATCGCCCTTTGAAATGGATACTGATTCTTTAAATTCTTCCTTGCTTGTTTCAGGAAATAGTAAGATCATGGTGATAGTGAGGCACAATGTGCCCAAAGTTCACTGCTGAGCGCCCACTTCCTTCTCTCTCAAAGTCACAGCCCTTTTACCTTGTTCTTTCTCTTTTCTTTTGCAATTCCCAGACACTGGAGATTGTAATCTCAGGGTTAAATTCTCCATGATAAGTGGTTCTTACACATATAGGCTCCTGCACTGGTCACTACTTCACTAACAATGAGGCGCAGAGGAATTCGTCCTCAAATCCTCTCAAAAGGATTGTGGCATGCTGTAGAGTTTGTGAAAATGGTGTTTATGGTTATTCAGAGCATAACTGTGTCTTATTAATGCCGCTTTAATCACCAAAAAGAGACCCTGATTAGTGTGTGTTATCTGTCCTGCTGCAGAAGACCAAGAGCACGGTCCCGGTGGTGCTGAGCGCTGGCCCCAGGTGGCTGCTGGATGTGACTTGGCAGGGAGCAGAAGACAACAAAAACAACTGTGTGGTGTACAGCAAAGGTAAGCACTCACACACATGCACACACACACACACACACACACACACATACATACACATACATACACTACTGCACTCTCTGTTATCAGAGAGGCACGCAGGACACCACGTCATGCACAAACACAAAGACACTGACATCCCTCCATCCTCCTCTTCCTCTCTCTCTTTCTCTCTGTAACTTTTTCTTCTCAAAGTCACATATGCGCACACACTTAACACACAGAGAGCCTCTTCGCTAATCTGTTGTTCTCATCCACTCAGTAATTTATATCACTAAAAGTGTGATTAGGACCTGAGAAACATCACTTGACACACTAAGTTAATGGTCTTTAGATTTCACAAGGTAATTAATGCCCCTTTTTTCTCCTAAGTGAATCCCTATCTCAAAGCAGATAGGGCACGCAGCATGAGTGCAGCCTGCTCCATTTTGCTTCATATGTTTTAGCTCAACTCCTGTAGTTCTGGATCTGACTTGCTGCGTGGAAAGTAGGATTTTTTTAAACGCACTGTTGAACAGAAAATTATTATTAGTTTAGGCACAGAATTGTTTTGAGGTATAAACTTTACTAAAACTTTATTTTAATTTTATTTCTGAATTTTTATCAACCAGAATTTGCTCTAGTTAGTGTGTTGTACTGCAAAGTCTGGGCACATACTTGATAGATAGATAGATAGAACCAGTGCCTTGGCTGAGGTCTACACGCTTCCAAATAGCTCTTTGCTTGTTTTTGTACATTGAGTCTCAATATTGAAATGACAACGTCAGACAGTTCACTTTTATGTTACCCTACAACACAAGATCAATACAATGACAGATTAACCCTTTAGCTACTTTGGGTTATTTGAACAAGAAGCAACTGCTATTGTTTGTTCTTCACTTTTCTCCCATGTTATTACCAGAGAATTCACACAAACTAACACCTAAATAGAGATGTTGTTTTGGTTTTTGAAGGTTGAAGCAAAGAGACTCCCGCATTTATCACTTTTCAGAAATGATTACCCCGTGACAATACCCCAAAGTTGAAACTGAGCTGCCTCTGCCTGAAAGTGAATAAGTGGCAGGAGAGGGGATTTGAAAAAAAAAAGAAAAAAAAAAGAACTCGGATTTTCGCTCTCCCAATTCTCATCTACTAATCACTCCACTGCACTGGGGAGTTATCCTCTTAACCGGCTACTTAACTTTGTGCTCTTTATCGCCAAATCATTAAAGTTTTGATAAGCTGTTAAAGCAGATTACGCACTTCCGCTTTTGGAATCGTCTAATCTTTCAGCTCTGGGACTGAGTATATGAAACAAAAATAGAGCAATAACCGGATTTGGCTGGTTTTGTTGAGTTACTTTCATACATGTATCATCCAGATAGCATCACACAGCCCCCATCACCTCCACTGTCTCTCACTGACGCAGGCTTTTGTTGGCACTTTCTACATGGCCTTATTAAATTAAATACAATAACTTCTGCACACGTCCTCATTCGAGAGCTGGGCTGTTGTGCTGCGAGTTTGTGATGAGTGCAAATCCTCCACAAGAATCATCTGATGGAGAAGATAATGTAACCGAGCTCTCTGAATCCAAAGAATTAATTTAAGTCGACACTAAATGCTGCTTGTAAACCTCTCATTCAGATTACTATTGTTGGAACATTCATGGTTCTAATCTAATTGTTTGTAACTATTAATCCTCAGGCAATCTAGTCTCTCCCAATCCCAGAACTATACCATATACTTTATACGTTCAAATCAAAGTATTGTAGCTTCAAATGAACATGAACAATAATCAGAAGTAAAAGTACTCAACAAAATAATTATGGAAAAGCGTATTGTAAAAGATCTGTAATATGTAAGTACTCTCACTACAACTTCAATTACTGCTGAGCCTACAACTAATCTAAACCAAGAATTACCAACTTTTTTGGTAAAAGTAACAATATTTTAACGTGCTATGACATTACATCACTACTTTTACTATGTGATTGTTTCAGCGGGTTGTAGGTAAAATACATGAAATAGTGTTGATCTAAATGCGTTAACATGGACCCCCTGATGTAACATTTAGCGTTTGAAACCAGCAGTGGTACTCATCAGCCCCTTTCCACAGGTCTTCATTTCTTTGGATAACCCGGTTAGGTGAATGCAAGTCTCCAAAATTGTTCCACATTTTTCCCTCTTGCCGACTTTTTGCTTCAGAAAGTAGTGGAGCTTTTGATGGTTTTGAACACTTGGAGCCTTGCGTCCCTGTCCGGAGTGTGACTACATTTCCCCCTTTCACTCTCTCCTCTCCGGCTTCTTTTAAATATTCCTATCTGCGTGTGTGTGCACCCTCTGGAGGTGACATTGAAATTGAATGTCCATCCTCTTTCTGTAAAAATATCAAATCTTTGTCAAATTCCAAATTGAATTTTTGCTGCAAAGTTGGAGGGGAATCGTGTTTATCATGTTAACGGCGAACTAAAGTAGCTCTGGACTAACTTTTCCTTCTGCCACCCAGAAAAGCAAAGGCCTGGGTATATCTGTGGGCTGGTTCATTGCTCCCTGTGTTACTTATGGAAAACTGTGAATATCTAAATACACATATGTTGGGAGAATATGTTTTGGCTCACGTTTCACTGGTCCCGACTTCCTTTATGGCTGCCTGTGCGCAGATAGGACGACTTCACTTTGGAAGTTTGCCAGTGTCTATGGGGGGAGTGTGTCTAAGTACATGCTGGTGATTGGTTTGAGTGGGTCCGTACCTATGATTTCTGCATCACATTTTGCACAGCTCTGCCTTGAGGTGCACTGTAAAACTCCATTGTGCATGTTCAAACTAATTTGAAGCTGTGCTGTAAACTAAATTGGTCTCTAGTTATAGTACACATTTCACATTTTCTACATCTGCTTCATGGACTTATATTTCATTTTTTGTTATAGTGTTGTTTAAAGCACTGATGTGACCCCTGACCACAGTGAAATTATTGTAAGATTGTACAAAGAAATGCATTTTTGGCTTATTTTCACTTACTATGTCCCTCCATTAGAAAACTTGACTGAGCAATAAATATACATATTTTTAATAATTTATAATAAATATAATATAATGTAATATCAATGTATTTAAAATGACAAATTACAAAACTCAACTACAACTACTATAGCATCTACTTTTTTACAATTTCCAGTTATTTGCTCCATTAACTGCCATACATTTTATCCAGGCCTATTCTGTACCCCTGTATTTCCAAGCAAGTCATTTGAATCAACCTGTTTCCCAATGCAGTTAAATGTAGTTGAGTGAACTTGTGTGTGTGTGTTTTACAGTGTACTTGTCATTCAGGAAGTTGAGCTGAGTGCATGTGCAGAGGAGAGCATGGCAGCAGTAAAGTGACTCCTGGGAGACTTGTATTGTGTGTTATGTATTAAACATGGGCTCGGTGTGTAACCTGCAGAGGCCTGTGTGAGTGTGGTGGCCTGCAGGATGCCTCAGGTCCTCCTCACCGGGACAAGTTCACCTCACAGCACACATCACTAACTGGATCGGGGACTATTTTAAGAGCTGGTTCTTCTAAATGTGAGTTTAACTACAATTTGTTTATGGGTTTTTGTCTCTATATCTCTTTAGAAATATGGAGACAAAATACATATGTTCCAGCATACTAAATCTAATCTTTCAACTTGAACTAAACCTGGGTTGGATGTACAAGGTTTAGCTAAAAAGGGGGTATTCTGCAAAATATACTTTTTGGAGCTTTCTACCACCTTTCTCCTGACAGTTAGCTGTAAGATTTGTCCAATGCTCAGCCTACGTCACCCATGCTCCCACATGAGAATGGACAATTCTCCATAAATATACAAAAGCATGGAACAAAACTATACACAACAACTTGACAAACCTGATAAGATGTGTAATAGTTTAATTAGTGGGATGCATGCTGACTGTGTTGTGATAGCGCTCTGAGCGGTTAGTGGAGCAAGGGGAGGGGGGATTCAGAGCATCAAAAACAAAAGTGAAACTTATATTAACATGTTAATATGTTATGTGTTAGCAGTTAATACCCCATAGAAGTAAATTACCCCCTCTTTAAGTAGTAGTAACAGCTGTGGTCAATTTCACTACACCAATTTTTCTATATAATTAATTTAGATTTATAATCTATATTTTTTCTTATTAGTGTCTATACGAATCTAATCTAATCTTCATGTTTAATGTGATATTTCTTTCTTTACAAATACTTAAATAAACTTAGCATGTCCCCAAAAGCTGTAATATCACATATTTTTATTTGAAGGTCATAAATCCCAGTCCTGTGTATTATCATTCAGCCACTTAATTAATATATTTTCCTCTTTGAGTTTTCTCAGTTGAAATGGGAGCACTCAGAGCCTGCAGTGCGGGTGGAGAGGCCAGTATCAGTGTGTCAGCGGGGCCCTGTTTGTTTTACATTAAACTCACAGCATCCAGCCATTACCCAAACTCCCCACTCCAGCTCTGTGCTAACTCATTATCGACAAATCCACCTGGAACTCCCACAATGCACTGCTCCTCTCTGCCCGCCTGCCTGCACACTCCAACAGACAGTCTCTTTGAAGCGCTCAAGTTATAGGGAGAGTAGTGTGTGGAATAATTATATGTTACAGTAATGCAGAGGCGAGCGTGCGTAGAGACAGAGAGAGAGGCAGTGACAGACAGGGAGCACACAAACAACAGATTGATAAACAATGCAGCTGGGATAAGGATGGAGGAGTGGGAGAAGAGAGGGATGGGTGTCATGGTGTCACGTCACTTCAATACAAGCGTCAACAACACACGCTGATGGGAGGGCTCCACAACAATCTGCTCCTCTGTCTAATTGATGATAGGAAAAGCATTTTGAGTATGTTTTTAGGAAACTTCAGTGGAGATGGTATTGAATGTGTTTGTTAATTATTGCTACAGGCTGCAAGGCACACCATTATAAATAATAGTGTTTTGTTTTTTTTTATTCTAGTACTCCCCTGTGAGAAAAATGACAAGCCATATACAGTATACTTTAACTTTCAACCTCAGAAATATATAGATATATAGATATATAGATATATAGATATATAGATATATAGATATATGTAGGAGGAGGAAGGGCATCCGGTGTTAAATGTATCATGGTAAATAGAAAAAAGATGCACTAACTTTTCTGGTGGAGGGTTTGCTACCTATTTGTCTCCATTGAGATATGTCCATGGAGACAACAGGTGATACCACCAGGCCAAATTACAGGTCAGGTTTGTGGAGAAGTAGATAGCTATAAAAAAAAAAAGTAAACACCTAATTGTATACATTCAAGTAAGATGATACAGTGGACGATTCCAGACAAAGCAATACATTCTCCATTTAAATAAGTCATATGTTGTCTTATAGATTCACTTAAGATTCAATTGTCATAAACATTTTTAGGTTTTTAGTACAGAATCTGACCCCATTCCATTTTTGCTTGGGCCTACATTGTTCTGGTCCATGTCACCTGATATGAGAAACTATAGTCCCCGACTGAGACCATTATATGTAGCATTATTCAGAGGTCACCTAAACTTTTCTACTATAAGCGGCTTAAGCCAGACCACATCCCGATACAGCATGTCCAATAAGTCTCTGGAGCAACTTAGCCCTTTGTTCGAGCCCAAATTGACCAATGTAACAAGGGTGTTTTACATAAGCCAGCATAGTGGAGAATTAACCAACTCTTTGTATTATTTCATATTCTCTAAGTCCCTTCAATCAGATCCTCTCTTTATGCCATTGTCCACTGGTCCACAGCTCCAGACCTGTGAGGCATAACATGAACCAGCATGACCTGTCTGGACACATGCAGCCTGAGAAGAAAATTGGACTTAAAGGGTGGAAAAGGCTGTATCAGAACAGAACTTTTTATTTCTCTATACTTTTTACTTGAATAAGGTTTAAGATTACTTGGAGTGCCACTACTATTACTACTACTACAAGCACCGCTACTGTTGTTACTATTACATCCACCAATTGCAAAGTGCTGGCCTTTTGACTTTCTTTTTCTTTATTTATACAGGGCAACCCAATGAGAGCACTTGGGCTCTCTTTTTCATGGGTGCCCTGTTTAAAATACAATACAAATAGAAAAACAAACAAAACAAAAATAAGTATATAAGTCCATATAAAACATTAAAAACAGCTGCAGGTGTATGTTTAAAAGTTCGTTACCAAATTATTAAATTGGGAATTTTGGATTTCTTTAAAATCTTGTTGCAATTTTAAAAGCGCCTGATCAGCAGAGGGAGCACTTGCATACATCATCTCCATATAAATGTATGAGGCTTTCTCCTTAAATTGCACCAATGGAATTAATAAATATAGTAAAAAGTAGCGGGCCAAAAATTTTGCTTTAGGGCACTCCTTTACTTAAAGTTAGAAAATTTTATTTAAACCCATCAGCTACTACTGCCTGGGTTCTGTTTGAAAGATAATTTTGGTATCAATTACATGTAAAATTGACTGCCATTATGATTACTTCATGCCATATCAGTATGTACATTTGCCGTTGAAAAGTACATTTTTATAAGATGTTCAACTTTTTCAAAAAATAAACCATTAAAGTAAAACATTTAGCTACTTCCATACTTAGAGCTTAGCTTGTGTGTACAGCTCCAGTCTCAGGCCACACGCAGCTCTAAACAGTAAGAGACGAGAGGGGTCTTGCAGTTCACAGTTTAATTGTTCATTTCAACCCTGCTCTTTCAAAATGACTGTGGCGACAGTAGGTGCGAGGCTTATTATCTCTTATCTGAGAACATAGCGAAACAGTGTGACTGAATAATAACTAAACACGGCACACAATGTAAAAATTTCATTATCAGTGTATTAAAACAAAATTGTACCCTAAAGGAGTCCCCCGCCACAGCTCCGAGCCGACGACTAATTATGTTTAATTAAAAGACAACGGAGATCAACAGAATCATTTTCATTAGGAAATTATTAACGATTGCACTGCAACAATAATTGATTGCAGTGAGCCACATGATAAGTAGAGTCAGGCCGCGAGTGAGAGGGGTGGAGGAGGAGATGTTACTGGTTTAGGCATTTGGCAGGCTGCTTGTAACCGCGTCTTGTAGCTAAAGCTTTCACATTAGCCACTGAATGGAATTTGAAAAGGGGGTTTTGTGAAGAAAAAAGAAAAGAGGAGGAAGAAGAGGAGGAGAGGGAGAGCATTTTGGGTTAAGAACGACAAAATCTGCCATCTGAGTGGACTTAGCCATCCCACACATACGTTTAGGAGCATTTGTGCAGCTTGCAGGCCCGGAAACACAACATGCATTATTTCCGCGCTATTCAAAAGGGCGTCTCTGTCTGCTCTTTCTTTGCGTCTCACTGCGAGGCATATGGACATGTAGAGAAACACAGCCGTACACTAACTCCACACTGCTGCATTCATCCCGAGACGCTTCCCTCCAACACTCCTCTTTTATGTTCATTGTTCTCCCGTTAGCCTGCGCGAGACGTTAGCGTACCACAGCAGACACCACACTCTGCAAACAGCAAAAATACCGAAAATGCACATAATGATTCCTGACACATATGGATCCATCTGTATTCTGCACAGGCTAAGCTCCAGACAAAATGCAACAAAACAAGGAGGTTGTACAAAGCGGTGATAGGCAGTGATGATGGTGGATAGTGTGCTTTGAAAAAACAGTTTAGGGATCCTCAAGTTCTCCCAAACTGGTTCAGATATTGATAGTACCTGATTATTTTTGCATAATTTGAGTTTATTTACTTTCTAATTTACCTCTTGCATTGTTCTTTGTTTTTCCTGGTTTGTATTAGTCATGGTGTAATTCTGAGTTTAATCTAGTATTGTCACAATACAAAAATGTTGATTTCCATAAGGAATAAGTTAAGTACTTGGTACTGATTTTAATACCACAGTGACTTCATACAGTGGAATTTTTTCAGCAAAAAATAATAGTAGTTTCTTAATACTAATACTATCATGTGGTTCTGGGTGACTAGGATTATCATTATTTGCGCTACATTTTATTTCATTATCGATATCTGTTATAGTGTTTTAGTTTTGATACTAGCTTTAGAATTGATTAGTATCAGAGTCTGGATTTTTGACAACCCCAGTGTAGTCCTTTTTGCCATGCCTGGTGAAACCTGGTTTAGTTTTAGTTCAGGCCAAGGTCATTCACTGTTTGGCATAGCCCTAAAATGTAGCTCTGATTTAGCTGGGGTAGTTCTATGGTGCACATTTTAGCAATGCATTCAGTTAATCCATATTTTGAAAAATAAAATCAATTAATAAACAAAATAGTTGATAAACCGATGATTACTGATCAGAAGTGTAATGTTCATACTCGCTTCTAGGATTGCCATTGTAGTTTCATACAGGGTGTATGGATAATGTTAGTGGGCTGTCCGTAGAGCAGGAGGCTTTGGGTTGTGCATATTTAAATGTCTTGTAGAGCTTAAGTAGGCCCACTTTTCCATGTCAGGGCAGTGCTCAATCCTGCTGCGACCGTTAATTATGATACCATTTTGCTCCGGTGTGGCTAATAGGAGTGATGTACTGCACCAGCGTGGCTTTGTAATCGTCTGAGTGGAGTACCTGGACTGCACTGAGCGAACGCACTTTAAGCACTAGGTTTTTAAGGGGAAAGTGTGTGTGTGTGTGTATCCTCCTCCCTCCTCCTCTCTCACTCTGTCTGCTTAACGCATGGACATGAAGGGCCTGTCACTGACTTAACTTCTCCATAATTGCATAATCAATGATGAAAAATGCTTTGGTATTGATCACGCTGAGAGGCTGAGTGCAGGTCTGGACTGAGGCCATCGCCGAGAAATGTGAGCAGATGTGCGCATAAGTCAAGCTATTTAGCCCACACATACACAAGTTTCAGAATAAGTGAACAAAATGTAAAGTTTACTACGTGAAAAAATTACTAAATTACATTGACTGAAGTCTTTTTATAGATTGTATTATTGTGTTAATTCAATGTAACACTTTAGAATAACTACACCTCATTAAGTAGTTACTAAGCCTGAATTATTCTTAATAAACCTTTTGTTCATTATGAATTAGGTCATGCTTTATTAAGGCTATTTAAGGTAGGTGTAGTTATTATAAAGTAGCACTGGCAATATGTACAATTTACAGCATAAAATACTACTAAATCCCATTTGTAGTAATTGGTGTAATATAAAGACTGTAGATCTCTAAACGTCCTTATTTGTGCATATGCTTTGCTCTACAAAAAACATTTCAAGGTCTCATCAGCATAACATTTGCTAAATTATAACTTCAGTATGTTTGTGAGTACACATTGACTGATCAGTTTTAAATAAAAGTGTAGATTCTAGTACCAAATGCATATATTCTCTATTGAGGTCATAGATTTGTATAAATTCTAATCTCTTGATGCACTAATATAGTTTCTCCATATGTGCCCTCTATGAGCATGTTTTATGAGTTATCTGTATGGCTCTCACTGATGTCTTTGAACTGGTTAAGTGGATTTTGAGGACCGCTTCTTAACATTTGGAGCATGTCCCTGACTGTGAACACATT